>ML401691.1:0-76838 GCA_005239525.1 Nicotiana knightiana
GATTTAACATTATATTACTTGTTACGATCACGTATACTTGCGTGGGCGTTTACAACCAACAAGCATGCGATAAGGAATTTTCAACATAAGGAATGAGGAAAACAGTAAGGCAAACACATATAGTGATCAACAATAATATTAGGAACCAAAGATAGAAAGTAAATTTGCACGACATCACCCTTCGTGATTTTACTCTCAGCCTCACCAAATAATAAATAGAATACACGACATCACCCTTCATGCTTTTACTCTCATCACCAACAGATTATAATTAAGAATTGCACGACAACACCCTTTGTGCTTTACTCTCTTCCTCACCTTATAAATAAATCATGCACGACATCACCCTACGTGCGTTTCACTCTTCCTCACAATATAATTAAGTCATGCACGACATCACCCTTCATGCTTTACACTCTTCCTTACAATCTCATCAAATCATCAACAACATAAAAGGGGATTTCACGAGAAACAATATTTCATCATAATTTCTATCACCATTTAATATTTCAATCTCAACTCAATGTTCTCAAAGGAATTTCACAAGAAATAAATATTTCATCATGGTTACTATCATCATTTATCATTTCAATCTCAACTCAATGTTCTCAACATTTCACTAACAACAATAATCACAGATGATGGGCTTTAAGACAACCAGAATAACAAGAAATAACATTTACCTGCATGGTATGACCTGACCACAACGTATGGGTACTCATCACCTCACCTATACATTGGATTTAACAAACAAACAGGTAACAAGTAGTCATACAATACCTATTCCCTAAAGCTAAGGTTAGACACAACACTTACCTCAATTCTGCAGGTTACTCACTGCTCAATTACCGCTTTTCCTTTCGAATTCACCTCCAACACACTCGAATCTAATCATAATTAGTTTAATATCATTATTTAATGCTAAAGGAACCAGCTTTACTGAAAAATGATGGTTTTCCTAAGTTTTCTAAAAAAAAGTTAAAACCCGACCCCGGGCCCGGTTGGTCCAAATGGGGTTCGGACCAAATTCCGCTTACCCATTCACCCTGGAGCCCGAATATGCAATTAGTTTCGAAATACGACCTCAATTCGAGGTCAAAATCTCATTTTTATAAAATTCCCTAATTCTACCCAACCCTCAATTTTTACCATGAAAATTCTTGATTTTTGATTCAGAAGTGATGAAAAACATTGGGTAATTGGAACAATAGAGTTTAGAATTGATTACCTACACTTTGGGATGAACTTTGGTGAAGAAAATCGTCTCTAGGATTTGGTAGTTCGAAAAATAGGAAGAAAAAGAGTTATGTTCGGTTTAACACTATTTTAATATAGCTGGGCAGGCCTTCATCGCGTTCGCGTGGGCCTGCCCGTGTTCGCATAGAGTCAGGCTTGTTAGGATTCGTGTTCGCAGTCACTGGGCCGCGTTCGCATAGAGGAAAGTCAGGTTCCCCTCCCCCGGACCCGTTACACTACGCGTTCGCGTGGACTAGATCGCGTTTGTGTAGGGTCTCCCCCCAGCCAATCGCTTTCGCGTCAGGATTCCCACGTTTTCATAGAACCAAAAGGGCCCCCAACGTTTTTACTCTACGTGTTCGCTACTGGGGTAATGCGAACACGAAGAAGAAAAGGATTGGGCACCATAAACAACAAAAACCAGCAAATTTTTCTAAGTGTAAAACACCTCGTGGCCTATCTGAAACTCACCCGAGCCCTCAGGGCTCTAACCAAACATGCACGCAAATCTAAAAATATCATACGGACTTGCTCGTGCGATCAAATCATGAAAATAACATGTAAAACTATGAATTAAACCTCAAAACTCATCATTTTTCTCAAGAACACTTAAAGTTCACTATTTCTCAACCGGACGCCCGAATCACGTCAAATAAACTCCGTTTCTCACCAAATTTCAATGATAGCATTCAAATACTATAAAGAATTTGTACCGGGCTCCGGAACCAAAATACGGGCCCGATACCAATGGTTTCAAATGTTAATTCTTTTCTTTATTTCATTAATAATTAAGCAAAACAATTTCTTTCAAAAATTGATTTCTAAGGCTTGGGACCTCGGAATTCAATTCCGGGCATACGCCAAGTCTCATATTTTATTGCGGACCTCCCGGGATCATCAGGACACAGACCCGGATCCGTTTACTCAAAACGTTGACCAAAGTCAACTATAATCAAATTTCAACTCTAGAAATTAGTACTTCTCATATTTTTCACATAAAAGCTTTCCGGTTTCACGCCCGGACTGTGCACGCAAATCGAGGTAATTAAAATTAGTCTTTTTATAGTTAATAAGACTAGAACGGAGTCTTATTTCATAAAATGACCCCTTGGGTCATCACAATTTCCACCTCTAAAACAAACGTTCGTCCTCGAACAGACATAGAAAATTACCTGAACTGGAAAACAAGTGGGGATATCTATTTTGCATGTCCGACTCGGACTCCCAAGTAGTTGCCTCAACGGGCTGACCTTTCCACTGCACTCAAACTGAAGGAAAACTCTTAGACCTCAACTGACGAACCTGCCGGTCTAAAATAACTACCGGCTCCTCCTCACTATTCAAATCTTTGTCCAATTGGACAGAGCTAAAATCTAACACGTGGGACGGGTCACCATGATATTTTCGGAGCATAGATACATGAAATACCGGATGAAATGAGGATAACCCTGGAGGCAACGCAATTCTATAAGCTACCTCCCCCACTCTATCAAGAATCTCAGATGGTCCGATATGCCTAGGGCTCAACTTGCCCTTATTCCCAAATCTCATGACACCCTTCATGGGCGATACCCGAAGTAATACTCTCTCTCCAACCATGAATTCCACATCACGAACCTTACGGTCGGCATAACTCTTTTTCCTGGACTGAGCTGCACGAAGTCGATCCTGAATGATCTTGACCTTATCTAAGGCCTGTTGAACTAAGTTTGTACCCAATAACCGAGTCTCTCCCGGCTCAAACCACCCAACTGACGATCTACACCGTCTACCATAAAATGCCTCATAGGGAGCCATCTTAATGCTCGACTGATAACTATTATTGTAGGCATACTCCGCTAACGGCAAGAACTGATCCAAAGAACCTCCAAAGTCAATAACACAAGCTTGGAGCATATCCTCTAAAATCTGAATAGTACGCTCAGATTGCCCGTCCGTCTGAGGATAAAATGCGGTGCTCAGCTCAACTCGGGTACCCAACTCACGCTGAACTGCCCTCCTAAAGTGCGAGGTAAACTGTGTACCTCGATAAGAAATGATAGACACGAGCATACCGTGAAGGCGAACAATCTCTCGAATATATATCTCTGCCAACCGCTCCAAAGTGTAAGTACTTTCCACTGGAATGGAATCTGCTGATTTAGTCAGCCTATCCACAATAACCCAAACGGCGTCGAACTTCCTCTAAGTCCATGGGAATCCAACAACGATGTCCGTAGTGATACGCTCCCACTTCTACTCAGGAATCTTTATCTGCTGAAGTAAACCACTGGGTCTCTGATGCTCATATTTCACCTGTTGGCAATTCAAACAAAGAGCCACATAAGCAATAATATCCTTTTTAATCCTTCTCCACCAATAGTTATGTCACAAGTCCTGGTACATCTTGGCAGCACCTGGGTGAATAGAATACTTAGAACTGTGAGCTTCTTCAAGAATCAACTCACAAAGGCCATCAACATTAGGCACACATATACGACCCTACATCCTCAAAACACCATCATCTCCAACTGTAAATTTCTTGGCACCACCATGCCGCACTGTGTCCCTAAGGACCATCAAATGCGGGTCATCATCCTGTTGATCTCTGATACGCTCAAATAAGGAAGACCGAGCAACTGTACAAGCTAGAACATGGCTGGGCGAAATATCCAACCTCACGAACTGATTAGCCAACATCTGAATGTCTGAAGCTAACGGTCTCTCACTAACTGCAATACATGCAAGGCTACCCATACTTACTACTTGTCTACTCAATGCATCGGTCACCACATTGGCCTTTCCCGGATGATACAATATAGTGACGTTATAATCATTCAATAACTCTAACCATCTCCTCTGTCTCAAATTAAGATCCTTTTCTTGAACAAGTACTGGAGGCTACGATGATCCGTGTAAACTTCACATGGCACTCCACAAAGATAGTGATGCCATATTTTCAATGCATGAACAATGGCTGCCAACTCTAAGTCATGAACATGATAATTCTTCTCATGTATCTTTAACTGCTGTGACACATATGCTATCACCCTGCCATCCTGCATCAATACTGCTCCAAGCCCAACACGGGAAGCATCACAATATACCGTGAAAGGTCCTGAACCTGATGGTAACACCAATATCGATGCTGAAGTCAAGGCTGTCTTGAGCTTCTGGAAGCTCGCCTCACACTCATCCAACCATTTAAATGGGGCACCCTTCTGAGTCAATCTTGTCATCGGGGCTGCTAAAGATGAGAACCCCTCCACAAAACGACGGTAGTATCCTGCCAAACCCAAGAAGCTCCTGATTTCTGTGGCTAAAGTGGGTCTAGGCTAGTTCTTGACTGCCTCTATCTTCTTAGAATCCACCTGAATATCCTCTGCTGATACGATGTGTCCTAAGAAAGCTACTGAGTCTAACCAGAACTCACACTTTGAAATATTTTGCATACAACATATTATCCCTCAAAGTTTGGAGTGCTATATGAAGGTGCTGTTCATGATCCTCCCGACTGCGGGAGTATATAAGAATATCATCAATGAACACAATTACGAAGGAATCCAGATAAAGCTTGAAAACTCGATTCATCAAATCCATAAAGGCTGCTGGGGCATTAGTCAGGCCAAAAGACATCACCAAAAATTCATACTGCCCATACCTTGTCCAAAAGGCTAATTTAGGAACATCGGACGCCCTAATCTTCAACTGATGGTAGCCCGATCTCAGATCAATTTTTGAAAACATCCTGGCACCCTGAAGCTGATCAAAGAAATCATCCATTCTTGGCAATGGATACTTATTTTTGATAGTAACTTTATTCAACTGCCGATAATCTATACACATCCTCATCGATCCATCCTTCTTCTTTACGAACAAGATTGGTGCACCCCAGGGCGAGACACTAGGATTGATGAAACCCTTATCAAGCAGGTCTTGCAACTCTTCATTCAATTCTAGTTGGTCCATCCGATATGGAGGAATAGAAATGGGCTAAGTGCCCAGAGAAACATCAATACAAAAATCAATATCCCTGTCGGGTGGCATTCCTGGCAGGTCTGCTGGAAACACTTCGGGAAATTCCCGAACAATGTGCACTGATTATATTGAAGAAATCTCGGAATCAGAATCACGAATATGATCCAAATAAGCCAAACATCCCTTCTCAACCATGCAAAGAGCCTTGGCATAAGAAATCACTCTGCTGGGAGAATGACCAGGAGTCCCTTTCCATTCTAACCGAGGCAATCCCGACAAAGCTAAAGTAACTGTCTTGGAGTGACAATCCAAGATGGAATAATAAGGTGACAACCAATCCATGCCCAATATGACATCAAAATCGACCATGTCAAGAAGCAATAGGTCTACACTAGTTTCAAGACCCTCAATGATGACTACGCACAAACGATATACACGATCTACAACAATAGCCTCCCCCACCGGCGTAGACACATAAACATGGGCACTCAAAGAATTGCGGGGAACAACCAAATACGAGGCAAAGTAGGATGAAACATAAGAATAAGTATACCCCAGATCAAACAAAACTGAGGCATTTCTATTGCAAAATGAAATGATACCTGTAATGACAACATTAGAGGACTCCGCCTCGGGTCTTGCTGGAAATGCATATAATCGGAGTTGGGCTCCACCACCCTGAACCATATCTCTGGGAGGACCTCTGATGGGCGGACCTCCACCTCTAGCGGGCTGGCCTCCACCCCTAGCGGCCTGACCTCCACCTCTAACAATCTGTCCTCTACCTTTGGCTACTGACCCCTACCCCTGGATGGCTGGGCAGGCGGTGCTAGAACTATAGCACGGGAATTCTAATACTGAGAATTATTCGACGCATGAGGACAATATTTGGTAATGTGCCTCGGGTCACCACAAGTGTAACAAGATCTTGGCTGCTGAGACTGCTGGCCGGCAAACTGACCCTGTCGACCAATATAACCACCCTGAACACTCTGGAGAGGAGGTGCACTGATAGGAGTTGATGGTGCATTGTAGACTGGCTGAATAGAAGGAGGCATATAAGAACCGTGACCACCTGAGGTACATGTGAAGCCTGAAGTGCTGAATGGAATGGCCTGGAAGAATGGCCTCCGCTGAAACTAACCCCACCTCCAGATGAGGCACCACTGAAACCACCGGAATGGCGAGGCCTCTTGTCTGATCCTTGATCTCCTATCCCAAGAACCGACTCAACTCTCCTAGACACATTAGCTGCATCCTAAAAAGAAATCTCAGTCCCTGTCTCCTTGGCCATCTGCAATCTGATGGGCTGAGCAAGGACCTCAATAAACCGTCTGACCCTCTCTCTCTCTGTAGGCAACAAAAGAATAGCATGTCTAGCTAAATCCACAAAACGATTCTCATACTGGACCACAGTCATGCTCCCTGCCGAAGTCGCTCAAACTGACAAAGCTTCTACTCTCGAGTAGTAACAGGCAAAAACTTCTGCAAAAAGAGATGAGAAAACTGATCCCAAGTCAAAGCAGGCGACCCAACTGGTCTAGTCAACAAATACCCCTCCACCATTTCTTGGCGGAACCAGTCATCTCGACAACAACAAAATCGACCCCATTGGTCTCCAAAATACCCATATTACGCAATACCTCATGACAACTATCTAGATATTCCTTAGGATCCTCTGAAGTAGCACCACTGAAATGAACAGGGAATAACTTAATAAACTTGTCCAATCTCCACAAAGCATCGGTGGACATAGTTGCCCCCTCAACAAGCGGCGCTGGAGCAACTGGTTGAATTGCCCCAACTGGATTAGTTGTGGGGGTCTGAATCTAAGGAGGAGTCTGAACCGGAGTGTGGGTAGCAGGAGGTTGGACCCCACCTCCAGCCTAAGATATGACTACTGCAACGAGGAATGTGCCAGTCTGGACCACACCCTCCATAATACCCACTAAACGGACCAAAGCGTCCTGAAGTACCAGGGTGGCAATAAACCCTTATGGGACCTCAGTTGGTCCCGCTGGAATGGTCTGAGCTAGAACCCCCTCATTAAACTCGATCTGGGGTTCCACAGCTGGGGCTGCTGCCTGAGCAATGGGCTGAGTCCTGCCCCTGCCTCGGTCCCTGGCGCGGCCTCGGCCTCTGCCCCTAGTAGGAGCTGCTGCTGCTGAAGGACCGGAGTGTTGGTCAGCGGAAGAGGAAGCACGTGTTCTTTCCATCTGCGAGAGAGTAGAAGAATTCAATCAGTACTTGAGATACCAAGAATCGCACGACAGAGTAGAAATAAAAGAAATAAGTTTGTTCCTAACTTCATTGCCTCTGTGAGATAAGTACAGACGTCTCCTTACCTATCCCTCAGACTCGATCAAGCTTGTTCATGAATTGCGAGACCTATGCAACCTAGGGCTCTGATACCAACTTGTCACGATCCAAATTCCCAAACCACGAGATTGTGATGGGGCCTAACACAATACTTGCTAGGCAAGCCGATGTTCAAAATTTACTAACCATTTCCTTTTAAAGTTACTTAACCATAATAGAACAATTCAAACTAAATACGAATACTAATAAAGATCATAATTAAACCGAACCACGAACGAAATATATAATTATGAAACTACCCCAGGGTCAGGTGTCACAATTCACGAACTACTAAAGAATACTAAAAATAAATAGGCTGAAAGAAATAATGTATCTGTTTCGAATGAAATAAAACAGTATATCTAGTGTCATAATTCACGAACTACTAAAGAATACTACAAATAAATGGGCTGAAAGAAATAATGTATCTGTTTCGAATGAAGTAAAACAGTATATCTAGTGTCATAATTCACGAACTACTAAAGAATACTACAAATAAATGGGCTGAAAGAAATAATGTATCTGTTTCGAATGAAGTAAAACAGTATATCTAGTGTCATAATTCACGAACTACTAAAGAATACTACAAATAAATGGGCTGAAAGAAATAATGTATCTGTTTCGAATGAAGTAAAACAGTATATCTAGTGTCATAATTCACGAACTACTAAAGAATACTACAAATAAATGGGCTGAAAGAAATAATGTATCTGTTTCGAATGAAGTAAAACAGTATATCTAGTGTCATAATTCACGAACTACTAAAGAATACTACAAATAAATGGGCTGAAAGAAATAATGTATCTGTTTCGAATGAAGTAAAACAGTATATCTAGTGTCATAATTCACGAACTACTAAAGAATACTACAAATAAATGGGCTGAAAGAAATAATGTATCTGTTTCGAATGAAATAAAACAGTATCTAAGTGAATTGGAGAAGACTCCAGGAGTCTGCGGACGTCAGCAGATCTACCTCGTGTCTCCGAACAGAATGCGCAGCTACTGATATAACCTAACTCTGGTCAGTACCTGGATCTGCACAAAAGAGTTCAGAGTGTAGTATCAGTACAACCGACCCCATGTACTGAGTAAGTGCCGAGCCTAACCTCGGTGAAGTAGTGATGAGGCTAGGACAAGACACTACATAAAACCTGGACATAGAAATCATGTTAACAGGAAATAATAATAATTAAAGAATGTAAACAACAATTAATGGGAAGGGAGCATGCGATAGGGAATTTTCAACATAAGGAATGAGGAAAACAATAAGGCAAACATAGATAGTGATCAACAATAATCTTAACAATCAAAGATAGAAGGTAAACTTGCACGGCAACACCCTTTGTAATTTTACTCTCAGCCTCACCAAATAATAAATAGAATACACAGCATCACCCTTCGTGCTTTTACTCTCATTACCACCAGATTATAATTCAGAATTGCACGGCATTACCCTTCGTGCTTTACTCTCTTCCTCACCTTATAAATAAATCATGCACGACATCAACCTTCGTGCTTTTCACTCTACCTCACAATATAATTAAGTCATGCACGACATCACCCTTCGTACTTTACACTCTTCCTCACAATCTCATCAAATCATCAACAACATAAAAGGGGATTTCACGAGAAACAATATTTCATCATAATTTCTATCCCCATTTAATATTTCAATCTCAACTGAGTGTTCTCAAAGGAATTTCACAATAAATCAATATTTCATCATGGTTACTATCATCATTTATCATTTCAATCTCGACTCAATGTTCTCAACATTTCACTAACAACAATAATCACAGATGATGGGATTTAAGACAACCAAAATAACAAGAAATAACATTCACTCGCATGGTATGACCTGAACACAACGTATAGGTACTTGTCACCTCACCTAGATATAGGATTTAACAAACAAACAGGTAACAAGTAGTCATACAATACCTATTCCCTCAAGCTAAGGTTAGATACAACACTTACCTCAATTCCGCAGGCCACTCACTGCTCAATTACCGCTTTTCCTTTCGAATTCACCTCCAACACACTTGAATCTAATCATAATTAGTTTAATATCATTAATTAATGCTAAAGGAACCAACTTTACTAAAAAATTATAGTTTTCCTAAGTTTTCTAAAAAAAGTTAAAACCCGACCCCGGGCCTGCTTGGTCCAAATCGGGGTTCGGACCAAATTACGTTTACCCATTCACCCCCGAGCCCGAATATGCAATTAGTTTCAAAATCCGATCTCAATTGGAGGTCAAAATCCTATTTTTACAAAATTCCCTAATTCTACCCAAACCCTCAATTTTTACCATGAAAATTCTTGATTTTTGATTTAAAAGTGATGAAAAATATTGGGTAATTGGAAGAATAGAGTTTAGAATTGATTACCTACACTTTGGGGATGAACTTTGGAAAGCAAATCGTCTCTAAGGCTTGGTAGTTAGAAAAATAGGAAGAAAATAGTTCTGTCCGGTTTAACACTGTTTTAATATAGCTGGGCAGGCCTTCATCGTGTTCGCGTGGGCCTGCCCGCGTTCGCATAGAGTCAGTCCTGTTGGCCTTCGCGTTCGCGGTCAATGGGTCACGTTTGCATAGAGGAAAGTCAGGTTCCCGTCCCCCAGGCGTGTTACACTATGCGTTCGCATGGACCAGATCGAGTTCGCGTAGGGTCTCCCCTCAGCCCATCGCGTTCGCGTCACGGGTCCCGCATTTGCATAGAACAAAAAGGCCCCCAGTGTTTTTACTTTACGCGTTCGCAACTGGGGTAATGCAAACGCGAAGAAGAAAAGGACTGGGCACCAGAAACAGCAAAAACAAGCTAATTTTTCTAAGTGTAAATACCCCGTGGCCTATTTGAAACTCACTCGAGCCCTCAGGGCTCTAACCAAACATGCACGCAAGTCTAAGAACATCATACGGACTTGCTCGTGCGATCAAATCATGAAAATAACATGTAAAACTATGAATTAAACCTCAAAACTCATCATTTTTCTCAAGAACACTTAAAGTTCACTATTTCTCAACCGGACGTCCGAATAACGTCAAATAAACTCCTTTTCTCACCAAATTTCATAGATAGCATTCAAATACTATAAAAAATCTGTACCGGGCTCCGTAACCAAAATACGGGCCAGATACCAATGGTTTCAAACGTTAATTCTTTTCTTTATTTCATTAATAATTCAGCAAAATAATTTTTTTCAAAAATTGATTTCTAAGGCTTGGGACCTCGGAATTCAATTTCAATTTCGAGCATACGCCCAAGTCCCATATTTTATTGCGGACCTTTCGGGATTGTCAGGACACGGATCCGTGTCTGTTTATTTAAAATGTTGTCCAAAGTCATCTATAATCAAATTTCAACTATAGAAATTACTATTTCTCATATTTTTCACATAAAAGCTTTCCGGTTTCACGCTAGGACTGTGCACGCAAATCTAGGTAATTAAATTAGTTTTTATAGTTAATAATCCTAGAATAGAGTCTTAATTCATAAAATAACCCCTTGGGTCATCACAAAGGGTTGAAGGACCAAGATAGGAGCTGAGATATTCACCAAATAAGGTAAGTATACTGCTCTTTTTCATCCATTTTTTCTGCTGCAAAAGTATAGAAACTCATTCTATAATTGTAAGAACTCACAGGACGGTGATCGGAAGCCGTGAGTTCGAGTTATTCAACTTGTAGTAGACTATTTTGTAGGTTGTTTCGTGTTTTTGTTGAATTGTGTATTTTGATACTACTTTATGGAGTTTTGGAGAAGAAAGGTGTGGAGAAACACCAAACAAATGTGGGGTGTCGGGCTGGTTTCTTTGTAACTTTTTTGGATTGTTTGACACTACTATGATTGTTGTTTTGTGTATGAAGTGATAGGGGTATGTCGGGTTGTTTTGTGGTATTTGTGATGGATATAAGGTTGGTAAATGATGTATATATATAGTTATTGTTGTGTTCTTGTGTTTTTGGTGTTGTCTCGAATTGGGAGGAAGTAACGATTATAGGGGAGATACTGCCCGTTTTAATATAAATAAGCTTGTTGTTCGTTGTGCGATAGTTTTACCTTTCGTAACTTGATGCTAGTATTATTATCGTTGTTGTAGATTAAGGTGAGAGGATACTCGTTCAACGTGTTTATTGGAAAGATTGTGATAAGGTATGTTAAGGCTAAATATTTCCTTCATTTTGACATGATCTCGTAACTACATGCGTTTGATAACGAGATATAAAGAGAAGTTCGTACTCCTGATTTATGTACATTATCCTACTCTCATAAGTTATCATATTCTTCCTTATCGAGACTTTATATTCAGTTAAGTATTGTCTTCTTCTAGTAAAGAGAGCAGAGGGTCTATATATATATATATATATATATATATATATATACATATATATATATACACACACACACACACACACACACATTATTAGAGTAGTTTCACCACCATTGAGCTATAATCGATGGGCAGGCCCCTATTGGGAAACCTATAATCAGATAGTAAGTTATATACCGAGCCTACTTTGGTCGAGCACCTATGAGCGAGCCCAGAATGGCCGAGATACCGAGATTAGTATGGCCGAGTGCCTATGAGCGAGCCTACTATGACCGAGCAGTTACACGTAATGAGCCTTTTAAGGCTGGACAACTATTTTACTTACTATATTAAGAGAGTTGAGTCAGTATCAGTACATAAGTATATCTTCAGATCATCTTTGACTCCCACTTACTTTCAGTTATTATATTATCAGTTCAATTTTAACTTTCAGTTACTTTGGTGCCTTACATACTCAGTACATTATTTCGTACTTACGTCCCTTTTCTGGGGACGCTGCATTTCATGCATGTAGGTTTAAATAGACAGATGGGTGCTTTCCAAGTTTAGCTTGATCGATAAGCTCCACATCCTTTGGAGTTGTCGGGTCTAGGGTTATGAGTACATATTGTGTGTGTGCGTGTGTGTGTGTGTGTGTATATATATATATATATATATATATTATGTGGGAAGGTCAGGGCCCTATTCCAACCACTGACATCCATCAGTAGAGGCTTGTAGACATATCATGTCAATCAGTGCAGTATATTGGGCTTGTAGGCCTTGTATATATATTCTTTCTTGGTTTGTCAGCTGTAGTAGTTATGAAGGCCTTGTCGGCACAACTTTATAATGATGTTCAATCAGAGCTAGTCTCCGTTTAGTTTTAATTTTGTTTCATAAATTGTCGTGGAATGTGGCCTATGGCCAAAGTATGACATTGTATGTCGAGAGTCTCCCAGTCTCGGTTGATACGCTCGGTTAACTGAGGCACCGGGTGCCAGTCTCGCCTCCCCAGGTTTGGGGTGTGATACCTTTGGGCTTCAAAAATCTTTAAGCAAAGAGTTACCAAAGCATAATAAATTGATAACAGTACATGATTAGCGGATGTAAAATTAATTACTAATTAAGGCTTCTTTTAATCCTAGGTTCTTTAAGACTTGCCTAAGTCACTTTATGTGAGTTAAAAAGATAAAGTAAAGCATTCAATCCAACATATACTTGTCATATACTTGTGAGATAAAACAATAGGGAACATAGTAGAAAGTAACAACATAATGCAACTGTAGTAACGAAAGCAGTAGATAAAGGCGCGAAGGGAAAGTAATGACTCTGGTATTTGGGCTTCAAAGAGGCAGGCCCAGCAGTAACGGGGAAGAGCGATAGCTAACTCTGAACCTTCTGAGACATAGCAGGGCCGGACTTGGGCTTGAGTTCTTAAAGAACTCAGCAGGCCCAAATCATTGTATATGTTCAAAAAGAGGAGCGAAGGTTATTAGAAAACAATACTATATACATGTCCATGTATGAAATTTGCAAGCAAAGAATAAATCAAAAGATCAATGACAATATTTAAATACTAAGAAAAGCCATACTAATGTGGAAGTTATGTATAGTAAATGACCCACATTGAACATATTTCTTTGTCATTAAACACCAAACCCAAAGAGAATAACAAGGGTTAATGAGTCAAGGGCTAATGAGATAATTCCACTCAAGGTCGATGCCCCCTTTCAATCCCCCGACACTTCAAAGTTCCCAAGGGTCTCAAGGCTAGGACAATGCTTGTGCAAGGGAGAGCAACCCAACCTAGAGTTAAACTCTACTCCCAAATACTCCGAACCACTAACAACTCCTTCTTCCCTATAGGTTTAAATTCCAATGTGGCTCTTTCAGTGCTAACCAACTACTATGACATTTCCTACCATAAAAGCATACTCTTTCTAAACAGAATAACATGGGAACACATAGAAACAATTTGTTCTTCACGGTTATACTTCCAGTATTAAGTGAACACACATTGAATAGGTTCAAAATTTAAAGTTTCTAAGTGGGACAAGAACACTTATACCATTGTTGCTAAAGAACCAAACAACTGGAGTCATATAGCTCACAGACATATAAAGCTCATAGTGTAGAGCTACAACAACAGATGCCATTGTCCTAATGGATTGATGATAGATTAGTTCAACACCAGATACTATCATGAGCATACACAGAGGTTAGTATCACTACTTGAATCATTTGAGATCCTCAGTAAAGATTCAAACAATGACATATGCAAGTTATTATACTTAATCAGTAATAATAAAAGGTTTCTCCCATACCAGATTCAATCCAGAATAACAGGGGAAAGAGAGGACCGAGTACAGTTTTGAAACATTGTTCAAGAAACATCAAGTCATGAAGGATACACAATAATTCATGACACTTCCACAAATAGAGACTTTAATCAAAGTTATGACCTCACAAGATAGGATGAGTATCAAACATTACAAAATTATATTATCAAGGGGTTTAAGAACACGACAAACATCATACTAAGCAGACTTAATTCACCTATTCAGGCTAAGGTTAATAGCTAGGCATGGTGGAGTTATATTCAAGTCACACAAATAGTTAGTATTCAACTACACTAGATACAACGACCATATAGTTCATGAGAGCTAGACTGATCATAACAAAATATCATTGCTGTTCACAGAAACATTCATCCTAGTAGGACTATTTTCAACTAAAAATTTGACATGGATGTAAAGCATTCATAGTGAGGACTCAACGAATACTCAAGGGTTAACAAGCATTTATGTGAAGAAAGGAAAACATTTTTTGATACTCAGACTTCACAAGACTTAACCAAGTGATACAAGATCACACTATGTACTTTCATGTATGTTCTAGCTAGAATCATCTAACAACAACCAAAGTATAGTACAACGGAACTCAAAAGAATATGGCATGATAAGAATGAAGACTATAACAACAACCCTAAATATAGAATAACAGAATTCAAAAGAATACAACATGATAAGCATGAAGATTACAGCAGAACATTAGAGGAAAACCTGAAGTCTAGGTAGATTTGAGAAATCATTAAGGTTGGTTAAGCAGCTTAATCACATATGCTAATCAATACAGATATTGAACTCATTAAGGTCACACAGCCACTCAATAAATATTAAATAAATACAAAACCTCATTACATATCATCATCAAGTCATGGTGAACCAAAATAAATAATTACGGACTGATAACAAACATTATAAACAAGCAGTTAAAAGGAAAAAAATAGCTCTTGATTTCTGAATGAAGAAATTAAAAGAGAAAGGGTGGAGGTGTATTGACCTCCTCTTGAGCAACAAACCAAATAAAAGACTCTTTCTTAGACGTATAGAATCAAGAACTCACCCCGACCAGTGTAAGACTCAGAATCAGAAAAGAAATTAGAAGCTAGTAAGAACCTTAGCTAGATTTTTACTACCCAAGACTAAAATTGATATTTGCTAGGTGATTTCATGATATCTCTGTTGTATCTTTTCAGTGTGTTAGGTATGTTAGATATATCAGGTGAGAATATTAAAAGCCCCTATTTATTGTGGCTGTGAAGCATTAGGGTTCCAGATTCAAATCAATAGTGGAGAGTGACAGGGGGATGGTGATGAAAATCTTAGAAAAGCAGAGGGAAATTAGTAGCGATTTTACCTGAGTATGAGAGATATGAGAGACCGATTGTTGAAGCATAAGAGACCATCTTTCAGAACCCTAAGACCTAGTGGTCATTGCATTTGAGCTCTGGATGTCGAATATCAATGATGAAGCCAACTAGTGTCTCATGCTTGCTTTTGATTTGAAAGAATGAAGGAAGAAGTCAAACGAGTTGAGTTTCACCTTTTGGTCTGACTCTTTGATTAGGGTTTTTGAAATTGAATGGTGAAAACAAAAAGTGCGACGAGATCTGAAGTACATGAGCAATGCCATGGATTTGAAAGATCAATGGCGATTTGAGATTTCATTTTTAGGGTTAGGGTTCGTATTTGGGGGATTTGAACTGTTGATGGTGAGACGGGAAAGATTCAGTGAGAATCACGGATGTGGAAGACAAGGAAGATGAATCTCTGGGTGAATTCATGACCTTGCACAAATTTATGCAAGGTTTTTGATTGATTTGGGCTGTTAGGTTGAGAGAAAAGAGAGAGAAAGAGGAAACAAGGGCGGCTGGGCAGGGAGGATAATTCATGATAATTCAGGAATTTAAGGTTTTTTTTAAGAGGAATTTTGGTGGCTGTTGGATTATAGAATTTTGACGGTGGAGATGCGATCTCTGGGCGGGTGTTTGAAAAGTAAAAGAAAAAATGGAGATTAAATGTAAGCCGTCGATCAAATGGACTAACGGCTAAGATGCATGTGTGTTTTTTGTGTGAGGGAGATTGTGGAGCTTACGTGGAGAATTCCTATTGGTTCTAAGGGGTTAAGGTTTATCGTCAAAGTGGAATAGAGGGTCTTTTGGACTTGGTCAGATTTGGCTTGGGCTCGTGTGTTGGGCCGGAATTGATTTAACGAATAATCACTTTGTATTTAATTAAGTAATTACAATTGTAGCCTTTTAGTTTTTAACCCCTTTAAAATTAATTTGATTAAACTTAATAAATTTCCTATAAAACGTAGTAAAATTGTCATTATCAAGTACACTATTACTTATTGTAATTATTTATTTATAAAATACTTTATTTCCTAAATTATAACTCTAGTTTGAATAATAGTAATCTAATTCATCAAAATTCAATAAGTAATTCTTTAATTATTTATAAAACCTCTATGGTATTTTTTTAAAATATTTTAATATTATTAAAATAATAAGTATATTTGTAGGTTATTAATTTTCAAACGCTAATACTTAATTAATTTGTAAATATAGATAATTATTGATAGAAAATACTTTCAGAACATTCATTGTAAATATTTAAGCATAAATAAATTTATTTTTATAAGAAGGGTAAAAATTGACCGTCAACTACTGCCCCTCAAGAGTTTTCAGGCAAAGAAATCGAACTAAAGCCAATTTTTGTTCTGAATTTAGGCATACATTGTAGGAATATCATATGGATTTTAGAGAAGATTATGGATTGTATGATTCAGGGAGAGTTAAGGAAGATTTCAGGAGGATCTTTTGGGAAGTTGGGACCAAATTCTGGCTTTGAATTGCATACATACGTCGGGCTTAATGAGGATCCCGCCTCATGTAGTTTTGGAGTGAAAATTTTGAGGAAGAGATGCTCGCAGGAACTGCCCCAATATTTTATTATGACGATACAGTGTGTCAGAGGATTGGGAAATCGTGATAGCTTGAATTTTGCGGTTTGACTTGAAAGATTTGATGATTTGGAGTTCCGTTGGTCGTTTTGGGCCTGAACTTTGATCCTTGGCCCGCTAATGAGTTTTTTGTCCCTCATAGCGTTGTAGTTTGGTTTGATGCTTAGAAAGAGTTCCACGTTGTGATATTTGTCCCTGCAAAAAATGAAATACACACATACCCATATATTCCAATCAGAATATATTATGATGTTATGTAAATGATGCAGGAATAATGATGCCTGGCTGTCGGCGAGCCTTTATTCGGGATAGAGATGATAAGATACTTAACTCGATTTGTTAGCCGAACTGTGTACCATTTCACAGCTGTCGGAGCATTAACAATTGTCTCCGCTTGTACTGAGAGCTTGACTTGTAAAGTACGTCTCCACTTGTTGAGAGACCTTTGCACTAAGAAAATGTCTCTGCTTGCTGGGAGATCTTGCTTTGTAGAGTGCGTCTCCGCTTGTTGGGAGAGCTTTTCACTAAAATATAAAGTAATCTATACATGAGAGCGATTGACTTAAATCGAAATCATGCATGAAGCTGCATGAGCAAATTGTCAAAACATTGAAAGAAATAGCAAAGGAAAAGAAAAACATGCCTAGTGACTTTTGTATAAGGTGCTCTGATTGATTGAGCAGACGTTTTGTTATGTGCAGTGCCTTTTTTGCATCAGTGTTCGGACTCCGAGGTACCTGCAAAGGATTCAAGTATTAGCTTTAGTTGTACCAGAAAATTTTAAGTAAAAGAGAAAGGGTGATGATCTTGGGAAACTGGCGGATCCTTCATTTGCCCCAGTCTGGTCCAAATGTTTCCTTACTTCCTATTTACCCTGCACTCAAAGAAAAATTCTTAGTGGGAGCGGGGAAACTGGTTTGTGTCGACCATAGGGTTGCTTTGCCCCGACCTTTGATATGGCTACGCTATAAAGTTCGGTAGGTGGAACATATTGTTTTATTTTTTTAGAAAAACAATTTTGAAAATATTTGTTTTAAGGCAAATGTCGTCATTCCGGATTATGACCTGTTATGAGAAGTTCTCCACACGCGAGTGTTTCTTCTTGAAAATGATGTACTGTTGATGTTGATCCTTCGCGATGCTTGACAATGTGGCTGGTTGCTGTTGTGACTGCGCCCTAAGGTTTTTCCTAAGGTTATGATCGAATCCTTTCAGGTTGCCTAAGTCTCCAAAACGAAATCAAGTCTGAACGCAGTTCGTGGATGATGATAAAAATATGATGAAAATGACTGAGCTTGACTCAAGCAGCCTGCGTATTCAAATGGAATCAGGTCAAAACATAGTTCAATTACAATAGATGCAAAATTATGAGATTAAGAATGAAATGGTCGAGTCTGACTCAGACTGCCTACGTATCCAAATGGAATCAGGCCAGAAAGTAGTTCAATTATAAAAGACGGCTGAATCCGATGAGGATATCATAGGTATTACATTATGAGGAAATCAATCCGGAGTAGTTCAGAGCGACATACAAAATGATGTTTGTATTTTCTATTAAAAAAGAAAGGAGGGAGAGAAACCGAACCCTACGTGGGTTGCCTACGTATCCCCCGTGGCAAGTCAGGTTAAACATAGTTCTATTACAACAAAATCCTAACTCTATTTGTCTTCAAACATAGTATGTCTTGATTGCATCTGAGTTGTTGCGATTCATGTTGATTCTTCCATCCATTTTTGCCAATATTAGAGCTCTACCCAACAACACTCGGTGAACCACGTAAGGACCTTTCCAATTTGGTGCGAACTTTCCTTTGGCATCCTCTTGGTGGGGAAAGATTTTCTTCATGACCAACTGCCCAGGTATGAACTGGAGAGGCTTCACCTTCTTATTAAATACATTGTCTATCCTGTTATGATATAGCTGACCATGGCGTACTGCATCCATTATCTTCTCGTCGATGAGCATGAGTTGCTCTTGTCTAACCTATATCCACTCTGCATCGTCTAATTTGGCCTCTTGAATGACCCTTAAAGATGGTATCTCGACCTCAGCGGGTATCACGGATTTGGTGACTTATACCAACATGTACGATGTTGCCCCAATGGAAGTTCTCATGGTGGTACTATATCCCAGTAAGGCGAAGGATAGTTTCTCGTGCCATTGCCTGTGACTATCCACTATCTTTCGTAGAATCTTCTTGATATTCTTGTTGGCTGCCTCGACTGCCCCATTCATTTATGGTCTGTAGGTTGTGGAGTTTTGGTGGACGATTCTGAACTTCTCACAGATTTCTCTCATGAGGTCGCAATTGAGGTTAGTGACATTGTCAGTGATGATCGACTCAGGTATTCCAAATCGGCAGACGATGTTGTTTTGGACAAAATACGTCACTACCTTCTTTTTGACGACCTTGTAGGTAGATACTTAGACCTATTTAGTGAAGTAGGCGATGTACCAAGATGAAGCAGTGCCCATTTGATGCAGCAGGTTCTATAGGTCCAATCATGTCCATGCCCTAAGCGGCGAACGACCACGGCGAACCAATCACATTCGATTGATTCGGTGGAACCCGGATCAAATCCCCGTGAATCTGGCACTGCTGATAATTCTGTACGTAGAGGATACTGTCACTTTCCATAGTCATCCAAAATTATTCGGCTCTCAAAATATTCTTGGCTAATGTGAACTTGTTTATATGGGATCCGCACGTTCCTGCATATATCTCTTCCAATAACCTGGTTGCTTGGGCAACATCTACACATCTCAACAAATCCAAGTCTGGGGTCCTCATGTACAAGACTTCCCCGTTAAGTAAAAAGGGATGCGCCAACATCCTAAGGGCTCGCTTTTGACAGTTAGTAGCATTTTTAGGTATTCTCTAGTTGCAAGGAATCTCTTGTTATAGCGGTACCACGGTTTATGATTTGGTTCTTCATCTACTTGGAAGCAATAGGCATGTTGATCCCTAATCTCTACCTTGATAGGGTCGATGTAGTTCTTTTTTGATGCCGAATCATGGATGATAGAGTTGCAAGGGCGTCGTCAAACTCATTCTGAATCCTGGGGACGTGCTTGAACTCAATCTTCATGAATTTCTTGCATAGATGTTTTACGGAGTGCGAGTATGGAAGGATCTTGACATTTTTGGTGGACCATTACCCTTGGACTTGGTGTATCAATAGATCAGAATCCCCTATGACCAAACGTTCTTTGACGTTTATGTTGACTACCATTCTGATCCCAAGGATGCACGCTTCGTATTCAGCCATATTACTGGTACAAGGAAATCATATCTTCCCAGATGCTAGATAGTGCTGTCCGGATTCCAAAATTAGGACTGCCCTAATTCCTACTCCTTTGAAGTTTGCTGCTCCATCAAAAAACATTCTTTATCCAGGGTATGACTCTACAATATATTCTCCAGCAAATAATACCTCTTCATTTGGAAAATTCATAGTGAGTGGCAAGTAATCCCCGTCCACTGGATTCTTTGAGATGTGGTCAGCTAAAGCTTTCCCCTTGATAGCCTTCTGAGTAATGTACACAATGTTAAATTTGCCGAGGAGAATTTTCCATTTAGCTAGCTTTCTAGTAGGTATCGACTTTCGGAAGATGTACTTGAGTGGGTTGAGCTGAGATATCAGATGCGTAGTGTATGCTGACATGTAATGCCTTAGTTTACGGGGGATCCAAGTCAGAGCACATCAGCTGTGTTCTATCAAAGTTTATTTGGCCTCACATAGCGTGAGCTTCTTACTTAAGTAGTAGATGGCTTGCTACATTCTCCCAGTTTCATCATGCTGTCCCAACACACAACCGAAGGCTTTATCCAAGACTAATAAATACAGTAACAATGGTTTCCCGGGCTCAAGGGAACCAACACCGGTGGATTTGACAAATACCCCTTAATTCTATCAAAGGCTTTCTGGCACTCTTCTGTCCTTTTTCGTGGCAGCATCCTTTTTCAGCAACTTGAAAATGGGTTCATAGGTTACCATGGACTGGGCTATGAAGCGACTGATGTAATTCAGTCTACCCAGGAAACACATCACATCTTTCTTACTCTTCGGTGGTAGCAATTCCTGAATGGACTTGATTTTTGATGGGTCCAGTTCTATTCCTTTTCTGCTTACGATGAAGCCCAACATCTTTCTAGCAGGGACTTCGAACGTGATTTTTCCGGATTCAATTTCAAACTGTACCGCATGCGCTCAAAAAATTTCCTTAAATCGTCCAAGTGCTCTGAACTCTTCCGAGACTTGATGATGATGTCATCCACATATGCTTCGATCTCCTTATGAATCATGTCATTAAAAAAGGTCATCATAGCCCTCGTGTAGGTGGCACCGGCATTCTTGAGACCGAACGTCATGACACTATAGTAGTAAACTCCCTAAGGTGTGGTGAACACTGTCTTTCTGCATCTTCCTCGTGCATCAAGATCTGGTGGTACCCAACAAAACAATCCGCGAACAACTGCAGTTCGTACTTCACGCATTTGTCAATGAGGATGTGGATATTTGGTAAAGGGAAGTCATCCTTTGGACTAGCTTTGATAAGGTATCAGTAATCTACGCATATCCTGATCTTTCCGTCTTTCTTGGGTTGGGAAAATATTTGCCAACCAGCCGGGATAATTGGTGACCCTTACCACATTCGCCCTACCTGCTTGGTCACTTCCTCCTTTATCCTCAAACTTAAATCGAGCTTGAATTTTCTAGGTTTCTGCTTGACCGACGGTCTGGCAAGATCGGTGGGAAGTCGATGCGAGACAATGTCAGTACTTAATCCTGGCATAATCATCATATGACCATGCGAACACATCGATGTATTGTAGGAGGAGCTCAACCAGTTTTTCCTTCTACTTTGCTCCTAGCTGAATAATGATTCTGGTTTCTTTCATGTCTTCTTCACTTTCGAGATTGACCACTTCCGTTTCTTCGTGGTTGAGCTTTTTCTGAATTTCCAGTTGTTCGATCTCTTGTGGGAGATTGTCTAGCATCATACTCTCATCATGATCCTCGTAATCTGGGTTGTTTCGCTCAATTGTTTGGTTACATGTTACAATCACGGAATGTGGGGTTTTATCATTTTGATTACTGAAAATAAAAACTTAATATAAATTAATCGATAAATAAGTTGCAATATTTTAAGAAAATGTTTCTTTTTATTTCATCAAAAGAGGAATGTCTAAGCGTTCAAAAGAGGCAAATAACAAAAAGGTACAGACACAGTGCAAGCCTTAATTGACCGTGAGATTTTCAAAAGAAAACTTTTACAGTTCCATACTACCAAGACTCCCATCGAACCAAAGATGGACTGGTGGTTCAATTCTGTAGCTCTTCTCCTGGTTCGGCATCCATGATGGTTGGTGTCTTGATGTTAATTCCTTCACAACATTCTTCAATCTTATTCACGAACAGCCTTCCCATTCCATTGATGATATCCTCGTTTGTGCTGAACTCTAGCCCATACTTGAAACATGCTCTGGCACAAAACCTTTTTCTCGAAACTACCGATATGAGCTTTTCCCACCTTTGGCTGATATCCTATGCCGGCCCTTCCTTTCTGCCCATTAGGTTCAATTGGCTCTGTGATCCCATCTGATCTGGCTCCTAAACTGGCACTTGGTCTGTATCCATATTTCATCATCTCCCTCATAGCCATCTTGGATCTATATGGCGATTGCATTCCCAAGTTTTGTTCAGTATCTTCTATTTTGGTAGTCTGCATGATTTACACTACCTGGAAAGCAACTCCGTCTAGCCCTTCAATGAATGGGACAACATGCTCCAAATAAGTTTACTGGCCCCATTCACCATGGACTACAATCTCTTGACATCCCCACTCAAATTTCAGGAATTGGAGTAGGGTGGATGGGACGGCCCCTGCCATGTGTATCCAGGGCCTTCCTAGAAGCAAGTTTTATGAAGAAGAAATATCCATTACTTGAAACAATATGGGAAATTCAATCGGCCCGATCTGCAGAGCCAAATAAATTTCTTCGATAACATCCTTTTGCGAACCATCAAAAGCCTTTACCCTCACATGGATTTCCTTGACTTCTCTTAAATGGATTCCCAACTCCCGCAAAGTTGAGAGAGGACAAATGTCGACTCCTGACACTCCACCAACCAACTCGGGGAACCACCTTTTCCCCACATTTTCCAGTGATATAAAGAGCTTTGTTGTGACTTACGCCTTCGATAAGAAGTTCGTCTCTTTTTAAAGTGATTACATTTGCTTCGACCATTTTCCCAATTATTGCAGCTAGCGCCTCACTGGTGGTATTTCTTGGCACACTTACCCCAATTAGTTCTTTCATCAGGGTATCCTTATAGCTATCGGATCTCATTAGCAAGTCCATTATTGATATTTGTGCCGGAGTTCTTTTCAGATGCTCCTCCACAGAGTTCTCTTTGGTCGACATTCTCTTCCAGAATTCTGCGGCTTCTGGGTCTGTTATATTCCTCCTTTGAATCTGCTCTCTTCCCGAATTCCCTCAATTTGCTTCTTCAGGAGCGTAGCATCTCCCTGACCAAGTCATATTGTGGGTTGCTGCAGAGTCTGTCATCTTGGCCTTCCTTTTGCTGGTATGTCTATGGGACAATTTTGTATTCTCGACTTTCTTCGTCCCCTGTAGAAATGACAGGTTGTCGGTGTAAGTCCCCGTAAATTTTTTCCTAAAACCCGAGGTTTTATGGT
The DNA here is from genome assembly GCA_005239525.1 of Nicotiana knightiana. Taxonomy (NCBI): domain Eukaryota; kingdom Viridiplantae; phylum Streptophyta; class Magnoliopsida; order Solanales; family Solanaceae; genus Nicotiana; species Nicotiana knightiana. The sequence goes on from ML401691.1 coordinate 23,882, forward strand.
GCCAAGGTAGACATATGTGTTATGATAGTGGAGATTCTTCGCAGCGAGCTTGCTCGCTGTGGTACAGACTTTTTGGGTTGAACAGTGTGCTAGGTTGACTACGGCACCGGTGTTGACCCTACCTGAGGGTATAAATGGGTTTGTGGTAAATTGTGATGCTTCAAGGATCCGACTTGGGTGTGTTAATGCAACATGGTAAGGTTATATCTTATGCTCCCAAGAAACTCAAGAATCATGAAATGAAGTATCCAACATATGAATTAGAACATGCGGCAGTGGTTTTTGCATTGAAGATTTGGCGTCATTATTTTATGGGGTCCACATGAATGTATTCACGGACCACAAGAGCCTTCAATATATTTTCAAATAGAAGGAGCTGAATCTCAGGCATAGAAGGTGGATTGAGTTACTCAAAGATTACGACATCGACATTCTATATCATCCGGGGAAGGCTAAGTTGTGGCAGATGCTCTTAGCCAGAAATCTATGGGCAGTTTGGCTCCCTTGGAGGTATATCAGAGGCTGTTGGCTAGGGTAGTTCACTAGTTATCTAGTTTAGGAGTTCTTCTTGCAGACTCTAGTGAAGGAGGGGTAATTGTAAAAAATAGGGCTAAATCATTGCTTGTTGCGGAAGTCAAAGAGAAGAAATACGATGATCCATTGTTGGTACAACTGAAGAAGGGGATTCATAAAAATAAAACTATGGCTTTTTCTCTTGGCATGGATGATGGTACACTAAGGTACCAACGATTCCTCCAACTGATATTCCAATTCCACCTCCAGCCCCAGCTTCCAGTTTCGTTATTTCTGACGGGGATCTTAGGGGAGCCATACAAATGTTGACACAAATAGTGGCTTCCTAGGCCCATAGATCAAATGTTGCAACAACTTCTTCTAGCCAAAAAACGGGATTCTACTGCTTCCAGGGTGAGAAGGTTTCTTCAGTTATATCCTCTAGTGTTCACGGGTGCTAATCTCGAGGAGGTACCCCAAGAATTTATTGAAGAGATTCACTAGACTCTCCGAGTTATGCGCGCTACTGAGACAAAGGGAGTGGAGTTGGCCGCCTACCGCCTGAAAGGGGTGGCCTATTCTTGGTTTGAGCTGTGGGAGGACTCCCGTGAGTAGGGGAGCCCTCCAGCGAGGTAGAGTGAGTTCGCTGATGCCTTCATGGATCATTTCTTGCCTGCCGAGACTAGGGCAGCCCATGCCGCATAATTTGAGAACCTTAAACAGGGGAGAAAGAGTATGTGGTAGTACCACATGGAGTTTGCGCGCTTGTCCAAGTATGTTATTCACATGTTGCCTACTATGGAGGCTAGAGTGCATCGGTTTGTGCAGGGCCTTATCCCCTTGGTTATCAATGAAGCCGCTACAGCTTCCTTAAATTCTGACATGAACTATGGGAAGATAGTGGCATTTACTCAAGCTACAGAAAAATTTAAAATGAAGAACAAAATGGAGCAAGAGAGTAGCATTGAGTCCCGGTCCACGGGCAACCTTGGAGATTCATTTGGTGGTGGCAGGTCAACATTTAGGGCAGGGTCATCAGGGCCATCCCAGTCTTTTGCTCAGTTTTCAGCTAGTGCACCGCCATACGGGCCCAGTCAGCAGTAGGGCAGTCGTTTCAGGGACAGTCAGGGTAACATGGGACCCCACTAGTAGGGCCAGTTAGGAGGGAGATTCCAACAGAAGTGAAGGCCTCCATGCACCAGGTGTGGGAAGATGAACTTGAGGATCTGCTACATGGACCTACCCAGATGCTACGTTTGCAGATTGTGGGGTCATATTCAGAGAGAGCGTCGTTCGTCCCGCCAGGGTGCAGGCAGGGGTACATCACAACCATCTAGTGCTGCAGCTACTACATCCTTAACAGCCCCTTGCAGCTCGAGGCACTCCAGGACCCGCAGGGAGTGGTGCAGCTAGGGGTAGTGCGCAGAGTTCGGGAGGACCCAGTCGTTTCTATGCTATGAGTGGTCGCCAGAGTATAGAGGCTTCTCCAGAAGTTATCACAAGTATATTGACTATCCAATCTCATGATGTGTATGCTCTTATTGATCCCAGTTCCACTTTGTCCTACGTTACTCCTTATGTTGCTATGGAATTTTTGATAGAATCAAAAAAACTTTATGAGTCGTTCTCTGCATCTACTCCGGTTGGCGAGTCTATTGTGGCCGCACGGGTTTATAGGGTTGTGTTGTCATGGTACGTGGTCAAGACACTATGGACGATATCATTGAATTGGGGATGGTTGATTTTGATGTAATAATGGGAATGGATTGCTTTATTCATGTTTTGCCAAGCTCGATTGCCGAACTAGAACTGTGAGGTTTAAATTTCCAAATGAACCAGTTCTTGAATAGAAGGGGAATAATGTGATGCCAAAAGGTAAGTTTATTTCTTACCTTAAGGACACGAAGATGATTAAAAAGGGGTGTATCTATCATTTGGTCCGGGTCACGGACACCGATGCCGAGGCACCTATACTCGAGTCTGTGCCAGTTGTGAATGAATTTACAGAGGTCTTTCCTGATGAGATCCCTGGGATTCCGCCAGATAGGGAGATTGGTTTTGGGATTGATGTGATGCCTGCATGCAACCTATATCTATTTCACCTTGGGGTGCACCTGTTCATTTTGTATGAAATAAATATAGGTCACTAAGGATGTGTATTGACTACCAGCAGTTCAACAAAGTCACAATAAAAAACAAGTACCCATTACCAAGAATAGATGATTTGTTTGATTAGTTAAAGGGTGTTAGGTATTTCTCCAATATTGATTTATGGTCCGGGTATCACCCATTGAATATCAGGGAACATGATATTCTGAAAATAGCTTTCAGGACCCGATCAGGCACTTCAAATTTCTAGTAATGTCTTTTGGGCTAACAAATGCCCCGACAGCTTTCATGGATCTTATGAATTGGGTTTTCAAGCCTTTTCTTGACTTCTTTGTGATAATGTTCATTGAAGATATTCTTGTATATTCATGAAGTAGAAAGGACCACGCTGATCCTCTCAGGGCAGTTCTACAGACTATTCATCAGCACTAATTGTACGTGAAATTTTCAAAATGTGAATTTTGGCTTAAACCTATCACATTCTTGTGTCATGTCGTCTCCAGAGAAGGAATTAAGGTTTATCCATCGAAGATTGCAGCTGTGGAGAATTGTCCTAGACCTACAACTCCAACAGAGATTCGTAGTTTCTTGGGATTAGCGGGGTATTATAGAAAGTTTGTGGAAGGGTTATCTACTCTTGCCTCTCCATTGACTAAGTTGACGCAGAAGGCCATTAAGTTTCAATGGTCTGATGCTTGTGAAAGGAGCTTCCAGGAGTTGAAATCAAGATTGACTACGGCATGAGCGTTGACCCTACCTGAGGGTACAAATGGGTTTATGGTATATTGTGATGCTTCAAGGATCGGGCTTGGGTGTGTATTAATGCAACATGGTAAGGTTATATCTTATGCTTCTAGGAAATTCAAGAATCATGAAAAGAATTATCCATCACATGACTTAGAACTTGCAACGATGGTTTTTGCATTGAAAATTTGGCGTCTTTATTATATGGGGTCCATGTGGATGTATTCACGGACCACAAAAGACTTCAATATATTTTCAAACAAAAGGAGTTGAATCTGAGGCAGAGAGATGGCTTGAGTTACTCAAATATTACGACATCGATATTCTATATTATCTGGGGAAGGCTAATATTGTGGCATATGCTCTTAGCCGGAAATCTATGGGTAGTTTGGCTCACTTGGAGGTATATCGGAGGTCGTTGGCCAGAGAAGTTCACCAGTTAGCTAGTTTGGGAGTTCATCTTGCAGACTCTAGTGAAGGAGGGGTAATTGTACAAAATAGGGCTGAATTATTGCTTGTTGTGGAAGTCAAAGAGAAGCAGTACGACGATCCATTATTGGTACAACTGAAGGAGGGGTTTCATAAACGTAAAACTATGGATTTTTCTCTTGGCATGGATGATGGTACACTAAGGTACCAAGGGAGGCTATGTGCGCCAAATGTAGATGGTCTCCGTGAAAGGATCATGACTAAGGCTCATACTTCAAGGTATTCCGTACACTCAGGCTCTACAAAGATGTATCATGATCTCAAGGAAGTCTATTTGTGGAATGAAATGAAAAGGAATGTGGCGGACTTTGTGGCAAGGTGTCCGAGTTGTCAACAAGTAATTGTTGAACACCAACGGCTTGGTGGGTTGGCAAAGAACATAGAAATTCCAATTTGGAAGTGGGAAATGATTAATATGGACTTTGTGGTAGGACTACCGTGCACTCCGCGCAAGTTCGACTCAGTTTGGGTGATTGTGGATCGACTCACGAAATCAGCACACTTCTTGCCTGTTAAATCTACTGACACAGCGCAACAATATGCTCAGTTGTATATCAAGAAAATAGTCAGGTTGAATGGCACTCCAGTTTCTATCATTTCTGATCGAGGAGCTCAGTTCACATCTAACCTTTGGAAGAAATTTCAGCAAGGATTGGGTACTTAGGTGAATCTTAGTACAACTTTTCATCCACAGACCGACGGGAAAGTAGAGAGGACTATTCAGACGCTTGAGGATATATTATGTGCTTGTGTTCTTGACTTCAAGGGTAGTTGGGATAATCATCTCCCACTCATAGAATTTGCTTACAACAACATCTATCATGCTAGTATTCATATGACACCATTTGAGGCGTTATATGATAGGAGATGTAGATCTCCCATTTGGTGGTTCGAGATTAGGGAAGTTGAGTTGATAGGACCAGACATCGTGCTCAGGATATGGAAAAGGTTAAGATCATGAAAGAGCAGTTGAAAACGACCCAGAGTTGTCAAAAGTCCTACTCGGACGTTCGTCGCAGAGAATTGGAGTTCAAAGAAGATGATTGGGTATTCTTGAAGATTTCCCCCATGAAGGGTATAATGCGGTTTGGAAAGCAAGGTAAATTGAGTCCGAGGTATATGGGACCGTACATAATCATTCAAAGGATTAGTCAGGTGGCGTACAAGCTTGAGCTACCACCTGAGATGTCATTAGTACACCCGATATTTTATGCGTCTATGTTGAAGAAAGTAGTCGGATATCCGTCACTTATCATACCAATTGAGACAATTGAGGCTAATGAAGAACTGTCATATGAAGAAATTCTAGTTGCCATCCTTGATAGGCAAGTCCGAAAGCTGAGGAATACAAAAATTCCCTCCGTGAAGGTGTTATGGAGAAACCAACAGGTTGAAGAGGCTACTTGGGAGGCCGAAGAAGAGATGAAGAAGAAGTATCCTTACTTGTTTGAATAGCTATGTAATATTTTTATGAGACTGTCACCTATGAATTTTTGTATCACTTATTCAATTGATGTAAAGGTGCTCCTTTCTGGTTATATATTGCTTATGATGCCACGGTTGGTGTTGTTTGGTATTATGTTATGTCATTGGATTATGTATATGTTGTTAGGATATGTTTCTGGGGTTCTCTGGCAGGTGGATAGGCCCAGTTACAAGGGAAACTCTGGTGAAATATTTGGAAATTTATGGAGTTAGTCAAATTTAGGACTATTGGTGTGTGGTATGGAAATTGAGTTGAAGGAAATGTTTGGCAGAAAAAGGGCATTTCTGCGGCCCATTATGCGGCCGCAGAGTGCGGAAGTCATTTTGTCTATTTTTGGATATCATTTTGCGGCCCATTATACGACCGCAAAATGATTTCACAGGCCGCAGAGTGGGGCACACCATCCTAGCGCCGGAGGGGCCATTTCGCGGCCCATTTCACGAACCGCAGAAGCATTATGCGGTCTCATATGCGAATGTAGATCCTATTTCGAAGCTTCATTTCTGGGTTTTTATAACCTGACCCTACTTCAATTAAATAGACGCAATGGGCCATGTTTGAGCTAAAACCTGATATTTGGAGAGTGCGAGAGTTCCCTAGAGTAGAGGGTGATCTTCAACAAATTTTCCTTCAATTCTTGATCAAACCTTTGAAGATTAATAAGGAAAACTCACTAGGTCTTCATCCTAGAGGTAAGATCCCACACCCTAGCCTTAATTTCGAAATCTAACTAAAAATGGGTAATTAGCAAGAGAATTCTTGGGTATGGGAGTTGTTTATTTTGCATGCATGTGTTATCACAGGGTGTATGAAGATTGTGAGACAAAAATGGTAAATAATGGGTTGTGGGATGATGGAATCTTCCATAAAAAGGCCTTAAAACCTTAATGCACACCTGTGTTTGATAAAATGCTCAAATGAGCTATACCCGTGATCATCTTCCTAATTTTTGTTCAACTTGTTATATTTCTAAAATAGATTGAAGTTGCTAAGAATTCCGGGACATTTTAGAGTTTAAGGAAGCTCAATTTATGTAAGTTGGCAAAACTCCTTTCTTAGAATTGAACCCACGGTCTTCATGTAAGTTATGTAAGACCCGAGTTGGTCATTATGAAATTGGCTATTCCGAATAAACTTGTTTTGAAAGTTATATGTTCGATGTGTGTTCCAAATGCTTTTATCATGCTATGCTATCATTTGAGAATGTGTTAAAAGTATGGGCTATGTGTTAAGAGAATTACGACTTCAAGTAAAGCTTGAATGAAGGTTATTATGCCAAATTATGTGAAAAAGTCTCTGTGTCTAAGACTCTTAATTTCTCAACATGTGTACTTAAAGTCTTGAATTGAAAAGCCTTGTTGTTGATAATGATGATGATGTTTGAAAATGAAAATGGTGATAATGAAATATGGGATACGGCCAAGTACCAAGAATGATATTTTAATTGTGGCCACTAGCTCCATTGAATTGAAAAGATGTGAAAGGAGTATGAGATGAGATGGTTGATATAAAAGGATGATGTCTCGGGTGAGACGGCCTAGCCGAACGGATCGTGATCGAACGCCATGCCGCACACATGGTGGTGATTGTGCTGGAACTGTGATTGTGGTTGATGTCTCAAATGAGACGGCCTAGCCGATTGGGTTGTGATCAGACTCCGTGTAAAAGAACGATGGTATTGTGAATGATGGTATATCGGAACTAAAGATTTCCCAACCTAAAAACATGGAAGTTTACTTGAAAACTTATGTGGTTCTTAACTTGATGTCTTTGTGTTGTTTGAGGATTCTATTGATTTCATGTTGGTTCCTCTTGTATTATTACTTATTCTATTAAGAGGGTGTTTAGTTATTTACATAATAGTAATATTCCACATGTACTAACGTCCCTTTTGCAGGGGGCGCTTCATCTTCAGTGGATGCAGGTGATTCTGCAGTAGGAGGCATTGATCAGTGATAACAGTACACCATCTTCCCAGCAAACTTCGTGAGCCCCACTTCCTTTTGGGGTCATGTATATTTTGTTCTTTGCGTATGGTGTTTGAGGTATATCGGGGGCCTTGTTTCCGACACTATCATTATACTTTTTTTTATCTAATAGAGGCTCCGTAGACATAGCATGGGTGGTGTGTTGGTATGGGGAAAGTCAAATTGGTAAATGTTGTAATTGTATCACACGTTCCACATCAAACTATGAAAGAATATGTATTTTAAAACATATAAATGATGAAATTACTTATAACAAATTTGAGTTGTTGTTTACTTGATCCTCCACACTGCTTAATTAATGAGTTGGATATTATTGTTATTCTTGAGTATGTTCGGGTAGAAGGTATTGTTCAAGCTTGCTCGGTCGGGTCATCTCGGTTGAGTGCCAATCGTGCTCCCTGAGTTTGGGGCGTAACAATGGCTGATAATTTTGAACCATCACTGCATGTCTCACTTGCATCGTGATCATTGGAGTCCTTTGAGGCGTAATCCTTACAACCTCTGCATTTTTATTGTCATAATCGTTCCTTTCAAATCATATTCTTCGTCCAATGTGATCATGTTGACCCCCTGGTTTCAGTTATTTGACAGTGGATTCTGATTCATATTGGGTGGAGCCGGAGTGCACTGAATGTCTCCATTCTTAATCATTGTTTCAATTTCATTTTTCAACTTAAAGCAATATTCAATATCATGCCCAGGCACATTTGAATTGTACACATAACTTTTAGTTTCATCAAAATACTTAGAGGGATACTCAGGAACCTTTCCATCCACTATATGTATCAATCCCGCTCTTCTCTATCTCTCAAACAATTGGGCTAGAGGCTTAGCAATCAGGGTATAATTTTTGGGACCCCTCTCTACAAAATTAGGACAGGGGCGTGGTGCATAAGTGGGTCAGTTCTGGTGGGTAGTGGTTTGGACATGAGCATATGGTCATTGTGGGTTCGGGTTGTTATGGGCTTGAGAAGGGTTGTATTGAGGTTGGGGTGGTAATATGGCTGGGTGTTATAGACATGAGTGTAAGAGGGTGGTAATGAATGGTTGTTTGGGGAGTAGGAAGTGTTTCCATGATGTGGGTTGGGTTGATAGTAGGGGACGACTGCTGACACTTTTTTTTTCTTTCTGCTACTATTGACCCTGATTGGATTGCCTTGTTGGCCGCTTGAAGTGCATCCATGGATTGTACTTTACTAGATTTTATGCCTTCTTCTAATAAATCTCCCATCTTGAGTAGTTCGAGGAATTTTTGTCCCATTATTCCCATCATTTTTTCAAAGTATATTCCTTTCTGAGCCCTGATGAAATACTTGGTTAATTCACTATCGTCCAATGGAGGTTGTGCTCGGGCGGTTTCTGACCTCCACCGACGTGTATATTCTTGGATTGACTCAGATGGATTTTTCTGAAGTTTTACCAGTGCGAACCTCTCGGGAAAGATCTTCGTATTGAATCTAAAACGATTCATAAAATCTTTTGCCATATCTTTCCAGGTTCTCCAGTTTTGTGGATCTTGTCGAGTATACCAGGTACGTGCTTCTCCCATCAGGATCCTTATGAACAACTTCATTCTTAGCTTCTCGTCCCTTCCCACTCCAACTAACTTGTTACAATATGCCCTCAAATGTGCTTGGGGATCACCTGTCCCGTCGATGATATCAAACTTTGCAGGCATATACCCTACATGCATATCCACATCCATATGGATACACATTTCCTCATAGTCTAAACTTTCACTTCCCTGAGCAGACTTGGAGGTTCTTCATTTGTTTTCTCCAGATCTGTAACTGCTCAAACACTGAATCCTTTCCTTACGCCTAGATTCCCTCTCCATCTTAGTGTATTGGTCAATCTCATAAGGCACCCTGACTGTGACAGACGATATAAAGGTAGATTCAGAAACGAAATATACATGAGGAACATATCGCTCATGGGCGGCAGTATGTGTAAAGACCCGTAAAAATTTCATGGCTAAAAATAATGCCCAAATAGGTCCCCGCGTTGATATAACTGTAGAAATTCTTGAAACGGACCCTTCTTAGTAAAAAGTACACCGGGACTCAAAAGATAAAATTTCCAGATTTGCGCAGGTTTGCGGTCCACTATGCGATCGCAGATCAGGTATGCGGACCGCATAGTGGTCGCATACTTGGACAGTTTTCTGTCCATTTTGAGGACAACTATGCGGCTAGAATGCGATCGCATTTCACGAATGCGGGCTGCATAATTGTCGCATTCTTGCACCTCCATTTTTGCGGAAGAGGTTATGCGACGCACTATGTGATCGCATAACAGGTATGCGAACCGCATAGTGGTCATATACCTGGGAAATCTGGTTTCCTTTTGGCCATTTTGAGGGCCATTTATGCAATAGGGATGCAGACCATATAGCAGGAATGCGATCGCATTCCTGACCGCATTTCTGCTTCGGGACTCTTAAAATTCTAATTTTATACCCGACCCCCAGTTCACTAAAACACTTACCCCCTTCCATTTTAACCATTTTCTGAACAAAATAGAGAGATGGAAGAGAGAGTTCTTGAGAGAGAAGGTTCCATCTTTACCCAAAAATTGATTCTTCACTATCACTCGGGCCTGGAAGTTATTGAGTAATTGTCATCTTCTTTACCATAATAGGTAAGTCTTCACCCCATTTCCCAAATTCTCAGGTTTTGGTTAAAAATGGCACACCCATAAATTGATTCTTGAAGATAAAAGCCGATACCTCGCATGCATGTAAGTTAAACTCCCTAATCTAGTAAAAGGAAACGAGTTTGGGCAATTATTCACAAAAAATGGGGTTAGTAATCTAAGGGGGTCACATAGCATTCGATAAAATGCCTAAATGAGTTTGAAATATGTTTATGGTTACTAATTCTAAGTGAAATATGCCACATTGTGGAATAGATTGACGGTGCTAGACGGTCCGGTGATTTGTGATAGAAAAATATTAAAGGGGAATACAAATTCAAGGTATATATGGTTAACTTTAATCTTTGTAGAGTTACCTTGTTGGTGTCCGAGCACACGGTATGAAATTCTTGGTTGAGCATATGTGAATTGATTGTCCTGCTGTGTCGAGATGTACGAGTTCATTCTCTGATTTTTCTTAAGTCGATTACCATGCTAATTGAGATTATGAAGGGTGATTTCTTGTGCTTATCGTATCATGTGTAAGGTTCGTTAAATGTTCAAATATGTCGATATGGAAGTATGTGCTACTAAATGAAATAAGGTTAACGTACCCTAATGTGGGAATGTATCTAATTGCTAAGGGATGAGTGTGGCAAATGATGAAAAGAAATTGTGGATTAATTTAATTGAGTTAAATAGTGATGGCAACACCATGCATGAAATTACTGTTTGGTAAGGATTATTGTGCCTTGATTTCATATAGTTGTTAGTTGATATGAACTTATGTTCTTGAAGATGAAGATCCCTGTGATAAAATTGTTGGTTGTTGCTACTATCAAATGTGATTGTACGGTGGGATCGGGTTGCGCACTACAACACGAAGTAATAAGGGTGAAATGTGATTGTACGGTGGGATCGGGTTGCGCGCCACAACACGAAGTAATAAGTGTGGAGAGGTAATAAGGGTGAGATGTGAATGTACGGTGGGATCGGGTTGCGCGCCGCAACAGATGAGCAATTGAAATGAGTAACTGTGGAATCTTCATTTGTGATTTTCTGTATATCTGTGTGGTACTTGTGTGGTTACCCTGACTGTTTTCTAATTGTGTAATGTTTAATTATACTTAGAATAAACTTTGTTCATACATACTAGTACTATTAAATGGTACTAACGTCCCTTTTTCCGGGGGCGCTACATCTTTTATATGGATGTAGGTTGTTCCAGAGCAGGTAGCTTAGACCGCCGATAGTGATGCTTCCCCTTCATACCTTCAACACATCCAGTGAGCCCCATTTCCTCTTGGGGCCGTATGTAGTCTATATCACCTCCTTTGTATATATTATGTCTTCTAAGGTATAGTCGGGGCCTTGTTGCGGCAAGTATTGTGTAAAACCTTAGTACTCTTAGAGGCTCTGTAGACATGATGTGGGTTATACATATATGTATTTTGGGCAGTAATTGTGTTTACTAGTAATCGTGGTCCGAATCGGAATTATTATAGGTTTTGTGATTATCAAATGTTGAATGATAAAGGATGAAATGAACTCAAGTAGTAGATTCATGCTTAAACTCTAAATTGCTAATTCATGTGGAATAATGTATATTTTAAACACGGGGTAACGCATTGGGCAGGAAAGGCATCCAGGTCCGCTTGACCGGGCTCATCCGGTTGGGCGCCGATCTCGTTCCTCGGTTTTGGGGCGTGACAAACTTGGTATTAGAGCCTAAGGTTTTAAAATTTTCCTAGGATGTCTCGGAGGCATGTCTAGTAGAGCCCTTCTTATCGGTGTGTTGTCGACCACATCTATAATTAGGGGGCTGCATGGACATTTAGGAAAATACCCTTTTATTGTTACTATGTATCGTGCGATGAAGTGGAAGGTGAGAACATCTTTATCTAACTCATGCATTGTCCCAATTTTCAGTAAATGGCACCCAAGAAGAGAGCTCGACTCGACCCAGAGGCCAATGCCACCCCAGGAGGGGCCACAAATTCTCCAGTTGGTGGTGCGGGAGTGAATGATTCCCCGACCACAATCCAGCCTGACTCATTCACTCCAGGCCAGACTATCCCTGTTCCTGTTCCTGCTCCAGCGGGGGGTGCTAAAAATTCTCCAACTGATGTTCCTGATCCTTCCTCAGTCCCAGCTTCCGGTCCCGGTATTTCTGATGGGGACCTCAGGGGAGCTATTCAGATGTTGACTCAGCTAGTGGCCTCCTAGACCCAAAGATTTCATGCTGCCCCAGCGACCTCTAGCAAGCAAGGAGATTCTTTAGGTTCCAGAGTCAACCAGTTTCTGCGGTTAGCCCCTCCAGAGTTCACAAGCGCCGACCCAGACGCAGATCCTCAGGACTTTATAGATGAAATGTACAAGAATCTACGGGTTATGAAGGCTACAAAGACAGAGGGGGTTGAGTTGGCTTCCTATCAGTTAAAGGGAGCGGCGTATTCGTGGTTTGAGATGTGGGAAGGGAGCCCTTCGGTGAAGTGGGATGAGTTTGTTGATGCCTTCATGGATCATTTCTTTCCTGCCGAGACTATGGCAGCCCGTGCTGTGGATTTTGAGGTCCTTAAGCAGGGCAACATGATTGTGTGGGAGTACCACATGGAGTTCGTGCGCCTGTCCAAATATGCCATCCACATGATGCCGACTATGGTGGCCAGAGTTCGACGGTTTGTTCAAGGCCTTGGTCCCTTGGTTGTTAATGATGCTGCTACAACTGCCTTGCATTCAGATATGAATTATGGGAAGATCGTGGGATTCTCCCAGGCTACAAAGGCGCGAAAGTTGAAGATAACGATGGAGAGAGAGAGTGGTAGTAGGGCCCGGTCAGCGGGCAAACCTGGGAGTTCAGTTGCAGGGGAAGAATAGTCATTGGGAGAGGGTCATCAGGGCCATCCCAGTCCTATGCTCAGTCCTCAGCTAGTGCCCCGCCATCAGGGCACAATTATCAGTAGGGAGGTCACTTTGGACAGGGTTCAAATAGCAGAAGGTTCCATCAGTCAGGTCATTCAGGTGGAAGGTTCCAGTAGCAGCGGAGGGCCCCATGCCCCAAGTGTGGGAGTTTTAATTCCGAGCCTTGTTACTTGGATATACCGGTGTTCTATAGATGTGGAGAGAGAGGCCGTATCCAGCGAGACTGCCACGCACCCAGTCAGGGCGCGGGCAGGGGCACTGCTCAGCCATCCAGCTCTTTAGCTGCTACATCTTCAGCACGCCCTCCAGCTCCAGCAGGGCGCGGTGCAGCTAGGGGTGGAGCACAGGGTCGAGGGGGACCCAGTCAGTTATATGCTTTGAGTGGTCTCCAGAGTGCAGAGGCTTCCCCAGATGTCGTCACAGGTATTCTGACTGTCCAAATGCATGATGTTTATACTTTTATTGATCCTGGATCTTCCTTTTCATATGTTACTCCATTTATTGCTTCAAGTTTTGGGATAGAACCCGAACAACTTTATGAGTCATTCTCTATGTCGACTCCGGTTTGTGATTCTATTACGGCCGCGCGAGTCTATAGGAATTGTGTTGTCACGATGTGTGGTCGGGATACCACGACCGATATTATTGAGCTAGGAATGGTGGATTTTGATGTTATCATGGGAATGGATTGGCTCTACTCGTGCTTTGCTAAACTCGATTTCCGAACCAGAATTATGAGGCTCGAGTTTCCTAACAAACCAGTTATCAAATAGAAGGGGAATGATATTGTGCCGAGGGGTAGGTTTATTTCCTACCTCAAGGCCTCAAAAATGATCAGGAAGGGGTGTATCTACCATTTGGTTCGGGTTTCCGACACCACTTCAGAGGTGCATGCTCCCGAGTCCGTGTCGGTTGTGAATGAGTATCTAGAGGTATTTCCGGATGAGCTTCCTGGAGTTTCGCCAGATTCACAGATTGAATTCGGGATTGACGTATTTCCAGACACGCAGCAAATATCTATTCCACCCTACAGAATGGCACCAACAGAATTGAGAGAGTTAAAAGAACAATTGAAAGATCTATTGGAAAAGGGTTTCATTCGGCAAATGTGTCTCCTTGGGGAGCACCGGTTCTTTTTGTCAGGAAGAAGGATGGATCGCTCCGGATGTGTATTGATTATTGGCAGCTCAGCATGGTCACTATCAAAAACAAATATCCATTGCCTCGGATAGATGAGTTGTTCGACCAGTTGCAAGGTGCTAGGTTCTTCTCAAAGATTGATTTACGGTCCGTGTATCACCAGTTGAAGATCAGGGAGCAGGATATTCCTAAGACCGCCTTCAGGACCCGTTATGGGCACTTCGAATTTCTGGTAATGTCTTTTGGGCTAACCTGTTACAACCCATATTCACGTACGTTGGCTCATGCCATAAGTTAATCGACGTAAACGTGAGAAGATATTGTCTTTGAGATGATAATAAGTTAATCCTATTGATCTTAAGTGATACAAGAGTGTATAAGAGTGATTAACACGTATTAGAAGTTAAACGAATCAAGGATGTTTTAACTCGTATTTTTGGGTAAACCTAGGGGTGCTTGACATTCTCAAGAAGTCGTGTTTAAGGTATTTGAATCATATAATATCCGTATCATAGTCATGAAGTCAAATGAGTTATGAAGCAAAAGTTGACAAGAGTTGTCGCAACTTAGGTTCATAGTTTTACTTAAACTTTAGGTCAAATGTTATTAAGCTTTTCACCCAATCTACTTGGAATTACAGAATGATCTATCCAGATAATTGAATATCTATGAGTCTGGTTTCCGACGCATTAAACCTCTTATCAATACGACATTGGAGTAGAGAGATATAGACATTTGTGCGAGACTTCACAAGCTGCTAGGTGACAAGTAGGTGGGTCACCTACTTGGTTAAATGATAGCCCAAAAATAGGCAATTTCGGGTCATCCAAAGAGCCCATTAAAAGGCTTATCTCCTGAAATATATCCCTCATTATATTTCACAAATAACCAGACCTAAACCCCTGCAAACTTCCTCCCAAAAGTTATCCACAAACCCTAATTGATTTTCTCTTTCTTTCAAGTTCAAATTGGGGGTAAACCCTAGAGTTTGAAGAGACAAGATAAGGGCTGAGTTATCCAGAAAGTAAGGTGAGTTTACTGCTCTCTTTCATACCTTTTTTGTTCTGTAAATTCATGGTAATTCGTTTTATACTTGTAAGAACTCACGGGACAGTGATCGGAAGCCGTGAGTTCGAGTTATTCACTTGTAGCAGACTGTTTTGCGGACTGTTTTGTGTTGCTGTTGGGATGCGTGTTTTACTACTTTATTTTATAGTTTTGGAGGAGGAAGGGTGTGGAGAAAAACCATATAGATGTAGGGTTGTGGGCTGTTCGTTCGTCGTAACATTTCCGGGTCGTTTGACACGACTAGGGTGGTCGTCTTATTTATGAAGTTATTAGGTTGTGTGTGGACTGTTTTGGGAGGCTCAATTTGATTATTATTGATGTTGTTTGGGATGTTTGGTAATTTTTTTGACTTGTGTGAAGTCATATATATAGGGGAGGTGCTGTCCGTTTCATCATAAATTAGGTTGTGGTCGATATACAATAGTTATGACGCTTAAATGATAATGATAGTGTCGTTTCTCTTATTGTAGACTAAGGAGTCGTGCCAATTGCATAGCTTGAGATTGGGTCAGTATATATAAGGTATGTGAGGGTATCCCTTTCCTTCTTTTTCACGACTCCGATTGTACATAATGCATTGAACGAGCTTCAAAAGATACTCTACTCTTAGAAGCTAGCAGTACTTGCATTGTTTCCCTTCTTATGGAACTATTGATGTTGAGGTTGCTCCTCTTATTCTTATGTTATCAATGTTGTTGGTACATCCTGATTCTTATAATATTCTTGATGAAGAGTTAGCCCTAATGATGTGTACGGAGAATATCGACCTTACGTCACTCCGAAATGTTCAGAACATGATTCCAATGAGTCCTACATGCATTATATATATGTATCTATTTTACTAAACTGAGCCGCACTATAGTCGGACAGGTATGGCACCTATTGTGCAACCACTGATCAGTTGGGTTGACCGAGTCCTCTTTGAGGCCAGGTATGATATGATAATGATGATGCCCACAGAGGCGGATGTTGATACGATAATGAGGGTGCCCACAGAGGCGGATGTTTTTAAAAGATTATGTGTATATATGTATCATGCGTTTCATGTTACTGTCTCTTAGAAACACTCAGATTTTACAGGTTTGTATCTTCTGTACCTCTCTTTATATTATTGTTCATATTTATATTGACCTGCCTTACATACTCAATACATTATTTGTACTGACATCCTTTTTATTTGTGGATGCTGCATGTCATGCTACAGGTCCTAATGGACAGTAGACGCAGTTCCCCCACCACAGTAGGCTTTCCAGTTCAGCGGTTATAGGCGAGATCCCTTCTGCGGACTTGCGGTCTTGGTATGCATTTTTTGTTATAGATATTATGGGTATGTCGGGGCCCTGTTCCGACTATGTTGCATTACTTATGCTCCTTTAAAGGCTCATAGGTAGGTGTCGACTTATGTATAGTTTGGTATGCCTTGTCGGATAATTTTTGTTGTATAGTCTTTCATGGAAGCGTGGTAGCTCCTAACTTATATGTTGTTTCTTGGCAGTCTTGTTAACCCATGTTATCCATGTTCATTCCATTAGCTATCATTGTTTGGTGATCATAATCCATATCTTCCACTTATATTGATCTCGTCGGCCCTTAAAGATAATAAGAAGATTAGATAAAGTGTACGTTGGTGCTTGGGAAGTATAGCCCGGGTACTAGTCATGATCCTCCAGTTTGGGTCGTGAAAAACATGGTATCAGAGCAAGTCTGTCCTAGGGGTTGTCTATGAGCCGTGTCTAGTAGAGTCTTGATTATTGAGGTGTAGCACGCCACATTTATAATCAGGATATTACCTGACATCTAGGGTTGTTACCTTCTTCCTAAATCTAGATCGTGCGTAGAGTTTAGTCCTTAGTGTTGTATCTAATATTAACCTTATTTTCTTTCAGCGATGCCTTCGACTAGGAAGCAATCGATTAGTAGATGACTTGATATAGATACAGGAGAGGGTACCAGTCAGGTGCTTCAAGCCAGAGTAGGCCAAAGTGAGGCTCAGAGTGAGATGTTGTCTCATACCTCATCTACTCCGTCTCATCCAGAGGATATTAGGAGGACCCAGCACCACCAGTTCCTCCGTCTAGCCCTACAGAGCAGGATATGCGGAGTGCGGTGCAGTTGTTGACTAGCTTGGTAGCTGCTCAGGCTCAGAGGCAGAATACCGGTGTTGTTGATAAACCGGATAGTAGGAGAGTTCGTGATTTTATTAATCCAGACCCTCCATTGTTTACCGGATCAGACCCCAAGGAGGACCCATAGACTTTTATTGACCAGGTTCATCGTACACTACGGGTTATGCATGCTACAGATACAGAGGCAGTAGAGTTGGCTTCATATCGATTACGGGATTTAGCGATTTTCTGGTATGATAGTTGGGAGAGATCCAGGGGTCTGAATGCCCCTCCAGCTGTGTGGAATGAATTTTCTAAGGCCTTTCTTCGTCACTATTTGCCCGTTGAGATACGACGAGCTAGAGCTGATAAGTTCTTGAACCTTAGACAAGGTAATATGAGTGTGCGAGAGTATGTCATGCAGTTTGATTCTTTAGCAAGGTATGCTCCTCATATGGTGGCCGAGAGGAGTGATAGGGTGCATATTTTCGTGAACGGGTTGGGACCACATCTGATAAATGAGTGCACGACAGCCTCCTTGGTGGAGGGCATGTATATTTCCCGTATTCAGGCTTATGCTCAGACCCTTGAGGATCGTAAGTGCCAGCAAAGGGCAGATAGGGAGCAGGATAGGGGCCAACATAAGAGGGCGAGGTTTGTAGGGTATTCTCATGACTTCAGAGGTAGTGTTAGGCCCAAGTTTTCGAGGAGTTCGGCGCCACCTATAGCTAGTGCTCATCCACAGTTTCAGAGGCCTTGATATGATCGATTTACCTATTCTGGTCCAGGTCAGAGTTCGCGGGCATCAGGCTCGCAATATCATAGAGATACTAGTCAGAAGAGACTCCCAACACCCCGTTGTGATCATTGTGGAAAGGCCCACTTTGGACTGTGTCATCGAGGTTGTGATGCGTGCTACTCTTGCGGAAAGCCTGGCCATATGAAGCGGGATTGTCCTAATAGAGAAGGTGGTGGTATGACTCAGCCAATTGGATCTGTGTCTGGTTCTTCCTCATCAGTTCGACCTCCAGCACGGGGTTTTCAACAATCGACAGGTCGTGGTAGAGGTAGAGGTGCAGTGCTGAGTTCGAGTGGTGCTCAAAATCGAACCTACACTCTATTAGGTCGACCGAATCTCGAGTCGTCTCAGGATGTTGTTACAGGTATATTGTCTGTGTTTTCTTACGATGTATATGCATTGATTGATCCGGGATCTACATTATCATATGTTGCACCTTTTGTGGCTAATAAGTTTGGCGTTGAACCTGAATTGATAAGTAAACCACTTGCGGTATCTACTCCGATAGAAGATTCTGTGATTGCTAGAAGGGTATATAAAGGTTGCACAGTGATGATTTTTAGTCGTCAAACCTCGACGAATTTATTTGAATTAGAAATGGTTGATTTCGACGTGATAATGGGAATGGACTGGTTGGCCTCATGCTATGCAAATGTTGATTGTCGTACAAAGATGGTTAGGTTTCAATTTCCTAATGAACCCGTCATCGAATGGAAAGGGAACATTACTACGCCAAAAGGTAGGTTTATTTACTATCTTAAGGCAAGGAAGCTGACCTCAAAAGGGTACATTTATCATCTTGTTCGTATTAGGGATGCAGAGACAAAGCTTCCTACTTTACAGTCAATCCCTGTGGTCAATGAATTTCCAGATGTTTTCCCAGATGAACTTCCAGGCCTTCCACCTGAAAGGGAGATTGAGTTTAGCATTGATGTATTGCCTGACACCCAACCCATATCTATTTCTGCATATAGGATGGCCCCGGCAGAGTTGCGCGAGTTGAAAGCGCAGTTGAAGCACTTGCTGGATAAGGGCTTCATTAGGCCTAACACTTCACCTTGGGGTGTGCCAGTCCTGTTCGTGCGGAAGAAAGAAGTGTCTTTATGAATGTGTATCGACTATCGACAGTTGAATAAGTTTACTATAAAGAACAAGTATCCACTTCCAAGGATTGACGACATGTTTGACCAACTCCAGGGTGCCAAGTATTTTTCCAAGATTGACTTACGTTCAGGGCATCATCAGGTGAGGGTTAAGGAGAAGGATATTCCAAAGACGGCTTTCTGGACAAGGTATGGGCACTTTGAGTTCTTGGTGATGTCGTTTGGGATAACAAATGCCCCAGCAACTTTTATGGATCTCATGAATACTGTATTCAGGCCCTATCTTGATGTGTTCATGATCGTATTCATTGATGAAATTTTGGTGTATTCTCGTTCGGAGGCGGAATATGTGGGCCACTTGCGGATAGTATTACAGACGCTTCAGGATCGTAAGTTATATGCTAAGCTCTCCAAATGTGAATTTTGGCTAAACCCAGTAGCATTCCTTGGCCATGTGATATCTGACGAGGGTATTAGTGTCGACACTCAAAAGATCGATGTAGTAAAGAAATGGCCGAGACCTACCACACCATCAGAAGTCCGCAGCTTCCTGGGGCTAGCAGGATATTATAGGCGATTTATGGAAGGTTTTTCCTCTATATCATCACCATTGACTAGGTTAACACAAAAAGCTACTAAGTTCTAGTGGTCTGACGCTTGTGAACGAAGTTTTCAGGAGTTAAAGAATCGATTGACATCTGCGCCAGTGCTCACTCTCCCAGAAGGAACAGAAGGTTATGTGGTATATTGTGATGCCTCAGGTATAGGTTTGGGGTGCGTATTGATGCAACATGGGAAGGTGATTGCTTATGCATCAAGACAATTGAAGAAGCATGAAAAGAATTACCCGACCAATGATTTGGAATTGGCTGCAGTAATATATGCTTTGAAGATATGGCGACACTCTTATACGGCGTCCATGTTGACATCTACACAGATCACAAGAGTTTACAATACATCTTCAAGCAGAAGGAGTTGAATTTGAGGCAGCGTAGGTGGCTTGAATTACTGAAAGATTACGATGTGGAAATATTGTACCATCCCGGTAAAGCCAATGTTGTTGTAGACGCTCTCAGTCGTAAGTCAATGGGAAGCTTAGTACACATTGAGGCAAGTAGATAAGGGTTGACTAATGAGCTTCATCAGCTAGCGAATATGAGAATTAGATTGTTAGACTCTGATGAAGGAGGGGTTACTATACAGAATACATCAGAATCATCTTTGGTAGCCGAGGTAAAAGAACGACAATATGAAGATACTACCTTAGTACGATTGAGAGAAAGCATTCAACAGTGTAAAATTACGGCTTTTGAGATCGGAGAAGATGGGGGTGTTATGCGTTTTGGGAAGAAGGGTAAGCTGAGTCCACGGTGTATCGGTCCGTACAAAATTCTCCGACGAATTGGACAGGTTGCTTATGAGTTAGAATTGCCATCCGAATTGGAATTTGTCCACCCGGTATTCCATGTATCTATGTTAAGGAAATGTATTGGAGACCCTTCTTGAGTCGTCCCTATAAAAGATGTACAAGTTACAGAGGATCTATCATATAAAGAAGTGCCAGTAGCTATATTAGATCGACAAGTCCGCAAGCTAAGAAAAAAAGATGCAGGTTCCGTCAAAGTATTGTGGAGGAACAAGAACAGGGAAGAAATTACTTGGGAAGCAGAAGAGCAGATGAAGTCTAAATACCCTTACTTGTTCCAGATTCAAGATAACAAAGATGTCGAGGGGACACAGGACGCATTAGAAGGTGAAACAGCTCTATGAGGTAAGCAATAGCTTGAGAGTACTCTTCCTTAATACACAATGGTGATATGCAGATAGTGTACATATCCATAATGCTTTGCGTAGCCTTGAATGGAAATAAGTTTGTTTAACTACTTGTAAGTTTGTCTAGTACCCATTTTATAGGGGAAAAATGGGCCAGAAATTTCCATTGGAATCCACGATGAGTTAGGCTCCCCCTAAACACTTACATTCGAGGACGAATACTCCTAAGGGGGGAGGGTGTTACAACCCATATTCATGTACGTTGGCTCATGCCATAATTTAATCGACGTAAACATGAGAAGAGATTATCTTTGATATGATAAGAAGTTAATCCTATTGATGTTAAATGATACAAGAGTGTATAAGAGTGATTAACACATATTAGAAGTTAAACGAACCAAGGATGTTGTAACTCGTATTTTTGGGTAAACCTAGCGGTGCTTGATATTCTCAAGAAGTCTTGTTTTAAGGTATTTGAATCATATAATATCCATGTCATAGTCATGAAGTCAAACGAGTTATGAAGCAAAATTCGACAAGAGTTGTCGCAACTTAGGTTCATAGTTTTACTTAAACTCTAGGTCAAATGTTATTAAGCTTTTCTCCCAATTTACTTGGAATTACAGGGTGATCTACCCACCAAATTTATGATCTATGAGTCTATTTTCCAACAAATTAAACCTCTTATCAATAATACATTGGATTAGATAGATATAGACATTTTTGCAAGACTGCACAAGCTGCTAGGTGACAAGTAGGTGGGTCACCTACTTGGTTAAATGATAACCCAAAAAGAGGCAATTTCGGGTCATCCAAAGAGCCCATTAAAAGTCTTATTTCCTGAAATATATCCCTCATTATATTTCACAAATAACCAGACCTAAACCCCTGCAAACTTCCTCCCAAAAGTTATCCACAAACCCTAATTGATTTTCTCTCTCTTTCAAGTTCAAATTGGGGGTAAACCCTAGAGTTTGAAGAACCAAGATAAGGGCTGAGTTATCCAGCAAGTAAGGTGCGTTTACTTCTCTATTTCATCCATTTTTTGTTCTGTAAATTCATGGTAATTCGTTTTATACTTGTAAGAACTCACGGGACGGTGATCGGAAGCCGTGAGTTCGAGTTATTCACTTGTAGCGGAATGTTTTGCGGACTGTTTTGTGTTGCTGTTGGGCTGCGTGTTTTACTACTGTATTGTGGAGTTTTGGATGAGGAAGTGTGTGGAGAAACACCATATAGATTTAGGGTTGTGGGATGGTCATTCGTCATAACATTTCCGGGTCGTTTGACACGACTACGGTGGTCGTCTTATGTATGAAGTTATTAGGTTGTGTGTGGACTATTTTGGGAGGCTCAATTTGATTATTATTGATGTTTTTTGGGCTGTTTGGTGATTTTTTTGACTTGTGTGAAGTCATATATATAGGGGAGGTTCTGTCCGTTTCATTGTAAAATAGGTTGTGGTCGATATACAATAGTTATGACGCTTAAATGATAATGATAGTGTCGTTTCTCTTATTGTAGACTAAGGAGTCGTGACAATTGCATAGCTTGAGATTGAGGAAGTATATACAAGGTATGTGAGGCTATCCCTTTCCTTCTTTTGCACGAATTCGATTGTACATAATGCGATGAACGAGCTTTCAAAGATACTCTACTCTTAGAAGCTAGCAGTACTTGCATTGTTTCCCTTCTTATGGAACAATTGATGTTGAGGTTGCTCCTCTTATTCTTATGTTATCAATGTTGTTGGTACTTCCTGATTCTTATAATATTCTTGATGAAGAGTTAATCCTAATAATGTGTACGGAGAATATCGACCTTACGTCACTCCGAAATGTTCAGAACATGATTCCAATGAGTCCTACATGCATTATATATATGTATCTATTTTACTCTACCAAGCCGTACTATAGTCAGCCGGGTATGTAAACTATTGTGCAACCACTGATCAGTTGGGTTTACCGAGTCCTCTTTGAGGCCAGGTATGATATGATAATGATGATGCCCACAGAGGCGGATGTTGATACGATACTGATTATGCCCACTGAGGCGGATGTTTTTAAAAGATTATGTGTATATATGTATCATGAATTTCATGTTACTGTCTCTTAGAAGCACTCAGATGTTACAGGTTGTATCTTCTCTACCTCTCTTTACATTATTGTTCATATTTATATTGACCTGCCTTACATACTCAGTACATTATCGTACTGACGTCTTTTTTATTTGTGGACGCTGCATGTCGTGTTGTAGGTCCTGATAGACAGGTAGACGTAGTTCCCCCACCACAGTAGGCTTTTCAGTTAAGCGGTTATATGCGAGATCCCTTCTCCGGACTTGCCGTGGTCTTGGTATGCATTTTTGGTTATAGATATTATGGGTATGTCGGGGCCCTGTTCCGACTATGTTGCATTACTTATGCTCCTTTAGAGGCTCATAGACAGGTGTCGGCTTATGTATAGTTTGGTATGCCTTGTCGGATGATTTTTGTTGTATAGTCTTTCATGGAAGCGTGGTAGCTCCTAACTTATATGTAGTTTCTTGGCAGTCTTGTTAACCCATGTTATCCATGTTCATTCCATTATCTATCATTGTTTGGTGTTCATAATCCATATCTACCACTTATATTGATATCGTCGGCCCTTAAAGATAATAAGAAGATTAGATAAAATGTACGTTGGTGCTCGGCAAGTATGGCCCGGGTACTAGTCATGATCCTCCAGTTTGGGTCATGACATAAACAATGCTCCAATAGCTTTTATGGACCTTACAAATCGGGTTTTCAAATCATTTCTTGACTTCTTTGTGACCGTCTTCATTGACGACATCTTTATTTATTTGCGAATTCAGGAAGGTCATGCTAATCACTCAAGGCAGTTCTGCAGACTCTTCACCAACACTAGTTGTATGCGTAGTTTTCAAAGTGTGAATTTTGGCTAGAATCAATCACCTTTTTGGGCCATGTTGTTTCTGGGGAAGGGATTCAGGTTGATCCCCAAAAGATCGCAGCAGTAAAGGATTGGCCTAGACCGACAACCCCAACAGAGATTCACAGTTTCTTGGGTCTAGCTGGGTATTATCGAAGATTGTGGAGGGATTCTCTACTCTTGCCTCTCCACTGACTAAGTTGACGCAGAAGGCAGTAAAATTCCAATGGTCCAATCCCAATGAAAAGAGTTTTTAGGAATTGAAACTAAGGTTGACCTCGGCGCCGGTGTTAACCTTGCCAGAGGGTACCGAGGGATTTGTGGTTTATTGTGATGCTTCAAGGGTTGGTTTAGGGTGTGTGTTGATGCAGTGGGGGAAGGTTATAACGTATGCTTCAAGGCAACTCAAGAATCACGAGAAGAATTATCCGACGCATGATTTGGAGCTCGCAGCGGTTGTGTTTGCACTAAAAATCTGGCAGTATTATCTTTATGGGGTCCATGTGGACGTGTTCTCAGACCACAAGAGTCTTCAGTATTTATTCAAACAAAAGGAGTTGAACTTAAGGCAGCAGAGGTGGTTAGAATTGCTCAAGGATTATGATATGAATATTTTGTACCATCCAGGAAAGGCGAATGTGGTAGCCGACACTCTTAGTCGAAAATCCATGGGTATCTTGGCTCATTTGGAAGCAGGTCAGAGGCCTTTGGCTCGGGAGGTTTATCAGTTGGCCAGTCTGGGAGTATGTCTTTTGGCCTCAGATGAAGGGAATGTCGTGGTGCGTAACAGAGTGGAATCTTTTCTTGTAGCGGAAGTCAAGGGAAAACAATTCAGGGATCCGGCTTTGGCACAGTTGAGGGAAGCAATTCTGAATCACAAGACTACAGCATTTTCACTCGGCAATGATGACGGTGTTTTGCGGTGCCAAGGGAGACTATGTGTTCCGGACGTGGATGATCTTCAAGAAAGGGTAATGGCAGAGGCACACAATTCCAGGTATTCAGTACACCCAGGTTCTACGAAGATGTATCATGATCTCAAAGAGATTTATTGGTGGAATGGTATGAAGAGGGGTGTGGCGGACTTTGTAGCTAGGTGTCCGAATTGTCAGCAAGTGAAGGTTGAGCATCAGAGACCCGGTGGGTTGACGCAGCTTATGGAAATACCAATGTGGAAATGGGAGATGATCAATATGGACTTTGTTGTAGGGTTACCCTGCACTCAGTGCAAGTTCGACTCAATTTGGGTGATAGTGGATCGACTCACGAAATCATCTCACTTCTTGCTAGTGAAGTCCACCGATACTGCAGAACAGTACGCTCAGTTGTATATCAAGGAAATAGTCAGGCTCCATGGCACTCCAGTTTCTATTATCTCGGATCGAGGGGCCCAGTTCACAGCTAACTTTTGGAGGAAATTTCAGCAAGGTTTGGGTACACAAGTAAATCTCAGCACCGCTTTCCACCCATAGACGGACGGTCAAGCGGAGCGGACTATTCAAATGCTCGAGGATATTTTACGAGTTTGTGTTTTAGATTTCAAGGGTAGCTAGGATGATCACTTGCCGCTTATAGATATGGCTTACAACAACATCCTCCACGCTAGTATTCAGATGGCCCCATTTGAGGCATTGTACAGAAGAAGGTGTAGGTCTCCGATTGGATGGTTCGAAGTTGGTGAAGAAGAATTTCTAGGGCCGGATCTCGTGCAGCAGACTATGGAAAAAGTTAAGAGTCATTCAAGAGAGGATGAAAACTGCTCAGAGTCGCCAGAAATCCTATGCGGACGTTCGTCGTAGGGATTTGAAGTTTCAAGTAGATGATTGGGTGTTCTTGAAGATATCCCTCATGAAGGGAATAATGCGGTTTGGGAAGACAAGGAAATTGAGCCCTAGGTATGTCGGGCCGTATCGGATCACTCAAAGGATAGGACAGGTGGCTTATAGACTGGAATTGCCCCCTGAAATGTCATTAGTGCACCCAGTGTTTCATGTGTCCATGTTGAAGAAGGTGATTGGGGATCCATACGCCATTGTGCTGGTTGAGATGGTTGAAATTAATGAAGGATTGTCATATGAAGAGGTTCTAGTCGCTATTCTTGATAGGAAGGTCCGTAGATTAAGGAACAAAGAGATTGCTTCTGTTAAAGTGTTATGGCGAAGTCAACAAGTCGAGGAAGCCTCATGGGAAGCGGAAAATGAAATGAAAGAGAAATACCCCCATTTGTTTGAATAAGTCTGGTAATGGTTTGAAAATTGTCATCCCTAACCGATTATATGTTGTGTCAAATTTTGTGCAAAAGCACCCCATTTTCCCCCTTAACAGCCCTACCATTGTAACTTCTCAAGTTGTGCCATATTTATGTATGTTGTAATTATTTGGGTAATGTGCAACTCCTTGAAGTAAGATAAATTATGTGCAATTCATGTGATAGTTAAATGATATGCAAGTTTGTGGTGTTAACTGAAAAAGGTATAGCATGTTGAAGTAATTGGATTGCATACGACTTGTTGAGGTAACGCAATTATATGTGAATTGATGGAGTGACTGGTAATGTGTGAAATTGGTTAAACATGTATTTCGGGGGCTCTCTGACAGGTGGATAGGCCCATATTCAAAGGAAACTCTGGCGAAATTTCCAGAAATTATCGGAGTTAGTGAAAATTTTAGGGTTGGTTTATTCTGTGTTTTTCCTACTCCAGTGATTCCCCGATCCTCATTCGAGGACGAATGATTTTAAGTGGGGGAGAATGTAAAGACCCGTAAAAATTTCATGGGTAAAAATAATGCCCAAATAGGTCCCCGTGTTGATACAACTGTAGAAATTCTTAAAACGGGCCCTTCTTGAGTAAAAAGTACGCCGGGACCCAAAAGATAAAAACTTCCAGATTTGTGCAGGTCTGCGGTCCACTATGCGATCGCAGATCAGGTACGCGAACCGCATAGTGGTCGCATACTTGGACAGTTTGATGTCCATTTTGAGGACAACTATGCGGCCTAGAATACGATCGCATTTCACAAATGCGGGCCGCATAGTTGTCGCATTCTTGCACCTCTATTTTTGCGGAGGAGGTTATGCGACGCACTATGTGATCGCATAACAAGTATGCGGACAACATAGTGTTCGCATACCTGGGCAGTCCGATTTCCTTTTGGCCCATTTTGAGGGCCATTTATGCGACAGGAATGCGGACCGCATAGCAGAAATGCAATCTCATTCCCGACTGCATTTCTGCTTCGGGACTCTTAAAATTCTAATTTTATACCCGACCCCCAGTTCATTAAAATACTTACCCCGTTCCATTTTAACCATTTTCAGAACAAAATAGAGAGAGGGAAGAGAGAGTTCTTAAGAGAGAAGGTTCCATCTTCACCCAAAAATTGATTCTTCACTATCACTCGGGCCTGAAAATTATTGAGTAATTGTCATCTTCTTCACCATAAGAGGTAAGTCTTCACCTCATTTCCCCAAATTCTCAAGTTTTGGTTAAAAATGGCACACACATAAATTGATTCTTGAAGATAAAAGTCGATACCTCGCATGCATGTAAGTTAAACTCCCTAATCTAGTAAAGGGAAACAAGTTTGGGCAATTATTCACAAAAATGGCGGTTAGTAATCTAAGGGGGTCACATATCGTTCGATAAAATGCCTAAATGAGTTCGAATTATGTTTATGGTTCCTAATTCTAAGTGAAATATGTCACATTGTAGAATAGATTGACGGTTCTAGACCGGTCCGGTGATTTGTGATAAAAAAATTAAAGGGAAATTCCGATTCAAGGTATGTATAGCTAACTTTAATCATTGTAGAGTTACCTTGTTGGTGTCCGAGCACACCGTATGAAATTCTTGCTTGAGAATATGTGAATTGATTGTCCTGCTGTGTTTAGATGTACGAGTTCATTCTCTGATTTTTCTTAAGTCGATTACCATTCTAATTGAGATTAGGAAAGGTGATTTCTTGTGCTTATCCTATCATGTGTAAGGTTCCTTAAACGTTCAAATATGTCGATTTGGCAGTATGTGCTACTAAATTAAAGAACGTTAACGCACCCTAATATGGGAATGTATCTAATTGCTAAGGGCCGAGTATGGAAAATGATGAAAAGAAACTGTGGATTGATTTAATTGAGTTAAATAGTGACGACAACACCATACATGAAATTACTGTTTGGTAAGGATTATTGTGCCTTGATTTCATATAGTTGTTGGTTGATATGAACTTAGGTTCTTGATGATGAAGATCCCTGTGATAAAATTGTTGGTTGTTGTTACTATCAAATGTGATTGTACGGTGGGATCGGATTGCGCGCCGCAACATGAAGTAATAAGGGTGGAGAGGTAATAAGGGTGAAATGTGATTACGGTGGGATCGGGTTGCGCGCCGCAACACGAAGTAATAAGGGTGGAGAGGTAATAAGGGTGAGATGTGAATGTACGGTGGGATCGGGTAGCGCGCCGCAACAGATGAGCAATTGAAATGAGTAACTGTGGAATCTTCATTTGTGATTTTCTGTATATCTGTGTGGTACTTGTGTGGTTACCCTGACTATTTTCTAATTGTGTACTATTTGATTCTACTTAGAATAAACTTTGTTCATACATACTAGTACTATTCAACGGTACTAACGTCCCTTTTACTAGGGGTGCTACATCTTTTATATGGATGTAGGTGGTTCCACAGCAGGTAGCTCAGACCGCCGATAGTGGTGCTTCCCTTTCATACCTTCAGCAGATCCGGTGAGACCCATTTCCTCTCGGGGCCATGTATAGTATATATCACCTCTTTTGTATATGTTATGTCTTCTAAGGTATAGCCGGGGCCTTGTTGCCAGCAAGTATTGTGTAAATCCTTAGTACTCTTAGAGGCTCCGTAGACATGATGTGGGTTGTATATATATTTATTTTGGGCAGTAATTGTGTTTACTAGTAATCATGGTCCGAATCAGAATTATTGTATGTTTTGTGATTATCAAATGTTGAATGATAAAGGATGAAATGAACTCAAGTAGTAGATTCATGCTTAAACTCTAAATTGCTAATTCAGATGGAATAATGTATATTATAAACATGGGATAACGCGTTGGGCAGAAAAGGCAATCCAGGTCCACTTGACCGGGATCATCCGGTTTGGTGTCGGTCTCGTTCCTCAGTTTTGGGGCGTGACAATATGTGCCACGGGTGTGTGCTGATTTGTGTCAGTGGTAAAAGTGACTCCATCACTATATACCTGGAAAATGGTAATGACAATTGAATTTGATTTTGTGGTTCTAAAAATATGTTATTTATTTTTATGCTAGTTGTTAGGCAATAGATTCTAAGTGTGAGCTAAGAAAATAAGATAAGAGTAAAGGGAAATAGTGCTATGCAAACCAAGTTGTTACTAAACGGGTCTCGCGCTGGCCGAAGCAGGACCTTATGGTCGAGCTAGGAAGCCTAACAGAGGACGATCGATGGAGGAACAACAGTACGGAGGGACTCGAGGGTAACCCTTTATGATCAATAATGAGCGATAAATGAAGAACAATTAATGAACACAATAAATTAAAGGCAATAAATCCGTAGAACAAATGTTGAGTATGTTAAGAAGGTAGAGAATGTTTTTGTTGTATTCGATATTCATCCCCCCAAAAATGACAGGGATCCCTTTATATAGGAGAGGGTATCCCAACATAGTACATGTGTAATTATTACAAAGAAATACAGCTGGTACAACCATTTATCGGCTTGGTACGGGCTTGTACTATTCTCGCAGACTTGGTCAGCTCTAGCCACGTTCCCTTGGGAATTTCCTACCTTTCCACGACGGTCACCGGTTTATAGTGAACCAGGGTCGAGCATAATGATCCTTCAATGCTCTTCCTCAAGGGATACACCTTGGGGTTGAACAATGAGTTCCATTTCGGGCTCTTCGAGGTCAGCTATGGGGTGCCACAACGTTCCTAAAATCGGACTCCCCGATTTTGGCCTACTCTCGAGGTCACCAAGTTCTTGATTCTTTGCATAGGGCTCTCAGAGAGCATTGTAAATGTGTCTTTGTATCATTTTATATTTATATAAAAAAAAGAAACCTTTTGGTTTTCCCTTTGTATATATTTCCACTTGTTTGTGTCTTTGTTTTTGTTCTGAATCTTGATGCATGATGATAATTAGTCTTAGACTTCGAAATGAAACCCTTGGGCTTTTGTGCTTGATGAGAAATTGGTAATAGCTGATAGCTAACCATTTAGGGCTCATTCCTCGAGTCAGATTTTGACTTGGGCTCGTCGACCCTTAGATTTTTCAGATCGGCCCTAAGACTCTTTAGATTGGCCTAGAGGCTTTTTAGGCTGGCCCTTAGGCTCTTACGCATTGTTCGGAGCTGATATGATCGAGGATCTTTATGTTTGGCCATAGCCTTTTAGTCTCCAAGTGAGGTAATCTCGGCGTATATACCGAGGGTATGCCTTTTTAGGGGTCTTACAAGTTCGAATATATAGCCTTGACTTTAATATCGAGATTATGCCTTTTTAAGGTCTTACAAGTTTGAGCATGCCTTGTTAAGTTCACACAGATTTGGTGTTTCCTCATTGAGGTCTTAGGAGATGTTGCCTCATCGAGAGCTTACGAGCTCAAGGTTTCCTCATGGAGGGCTTACGAGTGTTGCCTCATGGAGGGCTTATGAGATGTTGCCTCATGGATGGCTTATGAGATGTTGCCTCATGGAGGGCTTACGAGATGTTTCCTCATGGAGGGCTTATGGGATGTTGCCTCATGAAGGGCTTATGAGATGTTGCCTCATGGAGGGCTTACGATATGTTTCCTCATGGAGGGCTTACGATATGTTGCCTCATGGAGGGCTTACGAGATGTTGCCTCATGGAGGGCTTATGAGATGTTGCCTCATGGAGGGCTTATGTTTTTGAGCATGCCTCTTCGAGGTCTTACATATTTGATATTGCCTCATGGAGGGCTTGTGTTTTGTTGCCTCATGGAGGGCTTATGAGCTCGAGGTTGGTGGATCGATGAGCTGGTTGTCGATGACAGTCCCCGAGTGTTCGATAGATTTTGGCCCTGGAGCCGTTTCTTATGAAAATAACAAACTTCTTTGCAGCATAAACCGTTTTGATTGATTATATGTACTCCTTCGATTACTTGGTACAAGCATACATGTTTTCACCATCGAGGGTTCAATTATTGTATGCGGACACGGTTCATTCGATCGTTTGGCCCGATACATAATTCTCCTGTCGAGACCCTTTTTGGCATATTTCAATTTCCTCGAGGAGGTGATCTCCCGGGGTGATGCCCCTAGTATTTGAGGTTGATTGAGGAGAAACCTCAACACTTGATGAATTCTCCTTAGGTAACATATGGATGTTGCCTCGTTAAAAACCTCGTCGGCAAAACCCATTTGGGATAAAATCCGATCTTAGGGAAAAAGAGCGCAACGCATGCTTTAAAACCTAAGGTCTTCGAGCTGGGGAGAGCTTCGATTCCTCTCAATCGAACACATGCACATGAGTTAGTAGAAAACATAAATAATAAAGGGAAAAGGTTGTACCTTAACTGTGGTAGCATTCGATCCTCGATATGTTTCAATTGCTCGTTCCGAGGATGCGGCACAGTCTTTTATTCGTCCATCCAGGTGCAACCGGGGACATAGTTTGTGATTGCTACTTGGCTGTTTGCTTGTCCTTTGGCTCCTTCGATGCAGAAGGCATCGATGTTGGTGCCACATCGTGCACTGCGAACATCTCTCTTGCTGCATGCTGCTCCCCGTATACTGTTTTTATTCCGCCCTCCGTTGTAAATTTCATCATTTGATGAAGGGTTGATGGTACTGCTTTTATACAGTGTATCCACGGTCTCCCGAGTAAGGCATTGTACCTCATGTCATCAAAGATGACATGAAACTTGGTGTCTTGGGTTGTACCTTCCACGTTGACCGGGAGGGTGATCTCTCCTTTTGTTGTCTCGCTCGCCATGTTGAATCCATTGAGGACTCGAGAGGCGGGCACAATCTGGTCGAGCAGCCCGAGTTGTTCTACTACCCCTGACCTGATTATATTTGCCGAACTACCTAGATCCACGAGCACACGTTTAATTTGCAATTTATTCAAAAGAAAAGAAATTACCAATGCGTTGTTATGAGGATGAGACAGGGTCTCGATGTCCTTTTCACTGAATGTGAGAGCATCCTCAGGTATGTAAATCTGAGTTCGCTTTTCCCTGGTGATTGAATTTTTGTTCGCTTAACGACGGGTCCCTGCGGAGTGTCGATCCTTCCAATGATCATGTGGATGATGTGTTGTGGTTCTTCTGTTTCATTTTTCATGTTCGCCTCTCTTTCCCGAAATTGATTTTTAGCTCGGTCACTGAGGAACTCTCGAAGGTAACCTTTACTGATCAGTCGGGCTACCTCTTCTCGGAGCTGTCTGCAATCCTCGGTCCTATAACCGTGAGTGCCGTGATATTTGCACACCAAGTTAGGGTTCCTTTGTGAAGGATCTGACAGTATGGATTTTGGCCATCTGGTATCTTTGATTTTACCTATGGTTGATACGATGTCTGAAACATCAATACTGAAGTTGTACTAAGATAACCGGGGTGCCTCCACCGGCCCTGTTTGCCTGTCAAACCCGCCTTTGTTCACGAGTCCCCGAAATTCTGACCTCGATCTTTCTTTCGATCGTTACAAGGTATATTGTGCCTCGGGGTTTTTCTTCGATCTTCGATGTACGGTTAGTACCTTTCCTTTCTTAGCCTCGGTTCTCTTTCTGGAAACCTTGATTCCTTCGCTAAGAGCCTGCTAGTGTATACCGAGCCCGAGGGGGCTCCTATTTGGTCATCCTCGACCCTGATCTTTGATTGATACATGTTGTGCACATCCGTGCAAGTTACGGCAGGATATTCAATCAAGTTCTACTTTAGCTGCTTCGAAGATATCAAGCTCCGTTTGTTCAAGCCCTGAGTGAAGGCCTGCACTGCCCAATCATCAGAGACTGGTGTTAATTCCATTCGCTCCATTTGAAAGCGAGATACAAATTCCCTTAACATCTCGTTTTCTCTCTGTTTGATTTTGAACACGTCGGACTTCCTTGTAGGGAATTTGATGGCACTGGCATGCACCTTTATAAAAGAGTCTGCCAACATGGCAAACAAATCTATTGAATTTGGGGGTAGGTTATGATACCACATCATGGCCCCTTTTGACAGCGTTTCCCCAAAATTTTTCAACAGGACGGACTCAATCTTGTCATCTTTTAAGTCGTTTCTTTTCACAGCACAAGTATAGGCAGTAATATGTTCATTGGGGTCCGAGGTCCCATTGTACTTCGGGAGATCGGCCATTCTGAACTTCTTCGGGATGGGCTTCGGAGCCGCGCTTAACGGGAATGGCTTTTGCACGAACTTATTTGCGTCTACACCCTTTAGAATCGGGGGCGCGCCTTGGATCTAATCGACCCTTGAGTTATAGATCTCCACCTTTTAGTCGTTAGCTTCAATCTTCTTTTCGCCTGATCCAATTCTCTTTGTGAGGTCTTCGAGCATCTTCATAATAGCAGGTTCGGCTGCTGATCCGTCGTTGCTCGACCTTTCCGGTGCCTGCTCGACTCGAGGAGCCATTTCCGGCGGTGCTGTGCTTGGGGTTTTTTATGGCTTTGTAGCTGATCAATAGCCGCTTGTTGTGCCTGTAACATTTCAAAAATGACATGAAGGCTAACTTCTCTTTCCTCCCGAGCTGGAGTTTTCTGTGCTTCATGTTGGTTTTACCGGTGTGCACTTCCGTCGGTACGAGAACTTATATCAACATGTTGGGCGTTGTGTGTTCCCACATCCACAGGGATTGGTGTTGATGCCACCCCAGGGTGTTGCAGTGCTACACCGGTGCCTGAAACAGCTACACCATTCTCTCCATGATACACAGGATCGTTGTTTTCGTGTGCATTCACTGAGTTAGACATTTTTTGGCCTCAAATCAAAGATTCTTGGACAAGAAAAAGTGTGAAGAATAACTTTTGTTTTTGGAAAACCAGCACTAAAATAATCACTATTATTTTTTGCCCCACGGTGAGCGCCAAACTGTTCACCTGGAAAACGGTAATGACAATTGTATTTGATTGTGGTTCTAAAAATATGTGATTTATTTTTATGCTAGTTGTTAGGCAAGAGATGCTAAGTGTGAGCTAAGAAAATAAGATAAGAGTAAAGGGAAATAGTGATATGCAAACCAAGTTGTTACTAAACGGGTCTCGAGCTGGCCGAAGCAGGGCCTCGAGGTCGAGTTATAAAGCCTAACAGAGGATGGTCGATGGAGGAAATATAGTACGGAAGGCCTCGAGGGTAACCCTTTATGATCAATAATGAGAAATAAATGAAGAACAATTAATGAACACAATAAATTAAAGACAATAAATTCATAGAACAAATGTTGAGTATGTTAAGAAGGCAGAGAATGTTCTTGTTGTATTCAATGTTCATCCCCCAAAAAATGACAGGGATCCCCTTTATATAGGAGGGGTAATCCCAACATAGTACATGTGTAATTATTACAAAGACATACAACTGGTACGTCCATTTAATGGTTTGGTACGGACTGGTACTATTCTCACAGACTTGGTCAGCTCTAGCCACGTTCCCTTGGGCATTTCCCGCCTTTCCACGATGGTCACCGATTTATACTACATCGGGGTCGAGCATAATGAGCCTTCGATGTGCTTCCTTGAGGGATACACCTCGGGGTCGAACAATCAGTACCACTTCGAGCTCTTCGAGGTCAGCCATGGGGTGCCACAACGGTCCTAAAATCGGACTCCCCGATTTTGGCCGTACACAATCACGATGAGGGGTGTTATTTGTGTTAGTGGTAGTAGGCGGGTTTTGTAGTGTTTGAACGTACTGTGGTATGCAAGGAGTGTGGATAGAGGGATATGGTGGGTTTGCGGGGGTTACTAGAGGTATGACTTGAGTGGTGTGGACTGAAATTTGGGTGTTGTTAGTTTGGCGTGATGTGGAAGGGAAATGGTCAGGAATTGAATCTAAAAAAGGAAAGTGAGGTGGTTGAGGGAGCGTTATCACGACCAGATGTACTAGTTCCCTAATATGTTGTACTTCCTCCCTCAGAGACTCCATCTCCTGGGCCATCCTGGCCACATGTTCATCTTTCTTGGTATCGTCCTTCTCTCCTGATCGCCCCGGGCTATCAGTTATTTCCAGAACATGTTTAGCCAGGTTTTCTATAGCAAACGTCTTTCCCTTTGATCTTAGATTGTACGCTGGTTCCTCCAGTTTCGGGTCGACAAAAACCAACTTTTTTTGGGGAGTAATAATAAAGTATGAAATAAAAGAAAGAAAAAAGAAAAAGAAACAGAAGTCAGTTTCCTCATTTATACAAACAGAAAATCACATAGAGCAATTAGTTCATGTATTCAATCTAGCGCATTTTCCTGAAATTCATGGGACCTCTCATTGCCGGAGGTAGGCCTAAATTGTGAATGTTTGATAAACAATTAGACTTGACACATTTAGATCCGAAGTAAGTTTTTGTTTTCATTGATAATGTTTGGACTGAGATGAGTGGGAACAACGGTTACATCATTGTTTCTGATATTCATAGAACTGCATGGGTTTAAACAACTTGCCCTTTAGTAAAATAAGAAAACTGGGGATAGGGGTACAAAGTGGGAAAGAAGGAGAAATCTACCAAGTTCTAGTAACCATCCCCGGAATCATTCCGCATCTCCTCTTCTTCTTAGGGATCTTCCTCCGGATCTTCTTCAAACTCCTCTTTGTCATCGTTGAACTCAGACTCCTCTCCTAGATCTCCCTCCCGCTCTGTCTCAGATTCTATCTGGATGCACTCCACTACCCGGTCATCGTCTTAAGCAGGTGGAAATATATGATCGATGGATCCTAGGACTGTTTGACGGTGCATCGAGGTAGTCATAAGATAATGTGGCATAATCACATGGTAGATTTGCAAAGCAGCTACTGCTTCTTCCAACCAGGCCATACCCTTTCTGCTTGGTCGGGCTAGCTCGTCTTCCTCATTGATCCAAACATAATACTGCGGAGTACACTACGAGTTTTGACCCATCGGCATTGTGACCAGATCATTCCACTCTTCTTGTAGCCTTATTATACTAGGGATTGGAATTTGTCCATTGTACTCTTCCTCATATAGGTATGTCCTCGTACATAGATGCACATCCTTGATCATCCCAAACTTTCTGAGAAACCGCAAGGGTGAGTATGGTTGGATGCCCTCAAGTCCGATCATCTCAATGAAGTATTTCTGAGGAGTCCTTAAGATTGCCCTCCCACCTAACCATGACAGATTCCAACTGACTCATTCTCCACTTAGATTAGTCAGCATTTCTCTCCACTTTTCTTGTTCATGTGGGGAGCCCAATGTCTCATCCTCTCGTTGTGGTTGCGGATCATGTTGCTAACGCCCAAAAAGTAGTCAATGGTGTCCTCTCGCTAGAAGAAATGTTCTATAGCCCAGATATGAAGTAGCACGATACAACCTTTAAAGAAATCATACCCTGTGCACATGCATAAAAGCCCTTAGAATCTAAAGTAGCACCATCGGCAACAAAGTAGCTTGAAGCTTACCAGGGAAGGTCGCCAGAACCACGGGTAATAAATTGATGTTGATCCGACCCCTCTGCGGGAAGACCAATAATCCCAATAGTTCCAATGAGAAAGTTATAGGCCTGAGACTCTCCCACATTGATTGATCACACTGAAATTCTCTCGAATACCACTCATAGCTTTCACGATATCCAAAATCTATCAAACAATTGATCTAGGCTCACCAATCCGTCCTCGATATTTCTCAGATCTCAACTATTAGCCATACCCAAAGCATCCAAGAACTTGTAATCGGGAATAGTCAGTGGTAGTATTGGTTTCCTCCCTATGAATGGCAGCTCCATGAAACTAGTAACTTCTTCCAATGCCGGTACCGACTCACAATCATCAAACTTGAACACCACCTTAGCCGAATCCCAGAACTCTATCAGCAAGAGAGTGAGCACCATGTCTGCTTGGATGTTTAGCAACGTTGTCAGTGCCCCCAAGTGTGCCAGAATCTCATCTCCATGTTCCCGACGGATATTCTTCCACCACTGCTTCAACTTATGTGGCGCTCCAAACACCATGTTGATCTCGGGGATGTTTTGGTCGATTTCCATTTTCTGAAGTGGGTAAAGAAAGGTTTTGGTAAGTGTTTTCTTTGGATCTTTAGATGCCTCGTCAGGTTTGTTCGTCTTTACATAGAAGTCGTGTTGTTGGGTGCATAACTCATTGACATTAGGGTAGCTTTCCTAACTGTGTGTCGATGCCATAGACCAACTCACCTAAGGCTTATGCAATATGACCTATTTTTGCTAGAGTAGAGTGTTTCCTAATTTTGGGTTGGACTGTAGACTGCGAGAAGTTATGTCAGTTGACCATACAAAGCCATTCTCTGAAACTAAAAAGTTTGGAAAAAAGGTTTGGAGGAGTGTAAAAGACAATCCTCGCATGCCATTGTGTGTGATAGTGTACGGCCAAGACTCGAAAGGAAGAAATGTGATGTATATGTAAAGCGGTAACAAATAAGGGTGTAGCAATAATAAGTATGATAAGAAGAATAAAGAGCAAATAAAGCGGGTAAGCATGTAATTGAAAATTTAACTACAGTTAAATCAATGTACAAACAAATCTAGGTGCCAAAATCAGTCTAAGCCTGCTAAGGTCAGAACCTAAATGTGAATTCCCCAACAGAGTCGCCATGTTGTTGCACCCTATTTTGCGCTTAGTCAAAAAAAGGTTCACCTTGTGGTTTCTTTGTTGTTGATGAAAGAGAGTCACCACCTAATACTTAAAGGTATACTAGGGTACCTATTTAATTACAAAAGGTCATATTCTTTATTAGTCTGCTAACTATGAGATTATGGGTAAGGGTTTTTGTTCTTCTAAGGGGAAGGTGTTAGGCACCCCATAAAATCTATCTGAGGTAGCTCCATAGGACTTTGACTAGATGTAGGATTAATTGTGTCACGCCCCAAAACCGAGGGACGAGACCGGCACCTAACCGGGTGAACCCGGTCAAGCGGACCTGGATTGCCTTTCCTACCCCACGTGTTTGCCTCGTATTTACAATGCACCATATTCCATATGAAATAACAACTTAGGATTTTAAGCGTGGATTTACAAACTTAAGTTCATTTCTCTTTTAGCAGTTCAACAGTTGATTCCCAAAAACATACACAATACATACATAACTTTCCAACACGGACCACGATTTCCGAGTACGTACAATTACTACCCAAAATACATATATACACCCACATCATGTCTGCGGAGCCTCTACGAATACTAGGATTTTATACAATACTTGCCGGCAACAAGGCCCCAGCTATACCTTACAACACATAACAGACCCAAAGAGATGGCATGAATTACACACGGCCTCGGGAGGAAGTGGGGCTCAACAGTACTGTTGAAGGATGAGGAGGAGGCACCACTAACGACGAGCTGAGCTACTTGCTATGGACCCACCTACATCCATATAAAAGATGTAGCGGCCCCGGCAAAAGAGACGTTAGTACTGTTGAATAGTACTAGTATGTACGAGCAAACTTTAGTCAAAGTAAAATCAAGAGATGCACAAATAGAAAGCAGTTAAAGGAACCAACATATAGTGCACAGTGATACAGAAACAAATAGAATTGAGAGCCTCACAGATTCTTATTTCAACACAATCACATTTCGGCTTACAGTTTACACTCCACCCTTGTCACCTCTCCACCCTTATTACTTCGTGTTGCGGCGTGCAACCCGATCCCACCATACAATTTACACTTCACCCTTATTACCTCTCCACCCTTATTACTTCGTGTTGCGGCGTGCAACCCGATCCCACCGTACAATTTACACTTCACCCTTATTACCTCTCCATAATTCAATCACAGGGCTTCATATCATCAAGAGTACAATTTCATAACACCCAAACAATCATGTGTTCACAACAGTCTTTATCATCCATTAATTAAACCACAAAGGTGCTCATCAACAAGAATATAAATTCATTACAACCAACATTCCCTATAAAGTTAAGCCACACTAAACCTTGCCAACAATGAGTCATATACGATATTTCCATGGTAATTTAGTTCAATTAGATCAAATCACGATTCCCTTTCATTGCTTGTTACACAGCCCTTATCACTTAGATACATTTACACATTTGAGTTTGTTACCATTCTTTCATACTAACATACTCAAGCATTTAACGAACCTTGCACATGATAGAGTAATCACATATAAATCACCTTTCACAATTTCAATTATCACGATAGTCGACTAAGAGAAATTAGAGAATGAAATCTCACACCTCAACACAATCAGACAATCAATTCACATATACTCAGCAAGAAATTCATACCGAATGTTCGGACACCAACAAGGTGACTCTACGAAGATTAAAGTTAGCCATACATACCTCGAGTCATCCCCTTTTTAATTTCTATCACAATTCATCGGACCGTCTAGCACGGTCAATCTATTCCACAATGTGACATATTTCACTTAGAATTAAGAATCTTGTACTCAATTGAGCATTTTATCAAACACTATGTGACCCGTTAGACTACTAACCCCTTTTTGAGAATAATTACCCAAACTTGTTTTTCCCTTTACTAGATTACGGGGTTTAACTCACATGGATGCAAGATTTCACTTTTTATTTTCAAGAACCAACCTATGTGTGTTTTATTCTTACAAAAAATCTGAGAAATTGGGGAAATAGGGTGAAGACTTACCTCTTTGAGTGAAGAAGATGACAATAACTTGATAATTTCCGGGCTTGAATGATTTTTAAAAATCAAATTGGATGATGTTGAACCTTCTCTCTCAAGAACTCTCTTCTTCTCTCTCTATTTTAGGTCAGAAATTCGTAAAAAATGAAGGGAAGAGGTGTTTTATAAAACAGGGGGTCGGGTTTTGAATTTAGAAAATAGGAGCCCCGGCACAGAAATGCGGCCAGGAATGCGGTCCGCATTTCTGTCGCATAGTTGGCCTCCAAATGGTCCAAAATGGGAACCACACTGACCAGGTATGCGACCACTATGCGGTCCGCATACCTGTTATGCAATCACATAGTGCGTCGCATAACCTCCCTCGCAAACACCATGGGGTAATAATGCGACAACTATGCGGTCCGCATACCCAAAATGCGATCGCATTTCGGGACGCATAGTTGTCCTCAATTTGGACAGGCTACTGTCCAGGTATGTGACCACTATGCGGTCTGCATACCTGTTATGCGGTCGCATAGTGCGTCGCATAACACACAATTCCTGGAAAATTTAATCTTTCAAGTTCTGGGATACTTTTCACCCAAAATAAGACCGTTTTTAAGAATTTCAACAGTTATAACAGCACAGGGACCTATTCGGGCATTATTTTAGACATAAAAGTTTTTACGGGTCTTTACAAATTGTTTGTACTGTGCCTTAACTAGTGTTCAAGAGAATGTAGCTTACCACATATTAGGGTGTAATACTTATAAGGGAAGAGTGCAGTTTAAAGAGGATGGATTTAAAGAAGATCCTTAAAAAACTAATGTTAATATATATAAGCTTGAAAAGAACTTTGAAAGATAGGATGTTTGTATGAAAAATGTGTAAAAGAGAAGCTAAGTTAAAACACTTTATTTCCGAAAGCATAGAAGTTCATATTACTCTAATGAGGTGAAAGTGTTATGAAAATGAACCTAAGATATACCTTGGTTTTAAATAGTTGGCGTGAAGAAAATGTTTGAAAGTCTTTGTTTTGCGGCAACAACAGTTTGATTTTAGAGAAGAGTCGATTTCCTTTTAGAAAAGTTAATCTTCGTGATTCAATTATGGTTTTCCCTTTTGAAAGAGGAACTGCTACCTTTGTAAGCCTTTGGGCTTCAAAAATCTTTAATAAAAGAGTTAGCAAAGCATAATAAATTAATAGCAGTTCATTGACGAGCGCTAAACCGACGTATAAATGTAGACTCTCTAGTCGAATATAGTATAGAAAATATCGTATCCACATGGATTGGATTTAAACGGTGTTTTCATAGTTTCTAGTTTAATTTATATTCAAGTGATCAATAATTTAGATTTGTGTGAATTAAAACTAAAATTAACTAAAAGTCTAAACTATTGGCTAATGACAACGCAACAAGAGTTAGCAAAGAAGATATCAACGGGAGAAAATAGGGGTTGATTGGATAGGTTCAAGATACTTGTCTGGGACTTAACTCTAGTTAATTCACTTCTAATGTTCAAGTCTCTCTCGAATTCACTCTATTATTAGTTCAAACATTCAGTTGAAACTCCTCTCTCGATTAAGTCTCAACCTCACAATACAAACTAAGTTAAGCTCAGTGAAGATATGAAAAAAAACTTAGTGAGTTAATTTTTTAGGAGAACCTCTTTAATCCTCCTAACTAAGTCTAAACAATAATTCAACTAGCCTCTTTCGATTAATAAGAAGAATCAATGAATTCAAACAATAAGATAATGCAAAAACATCACAAGGTATGCCTCTTTTGATTACATAAGCAAGTGAATATATGTGTGCAACAATTAAAACACCCAGAACGATTCAATACATAACACTAGAGTTATTATCCACAACCAATTCTTAAAACACCAAATTCATCAATCCCTAAAGAAGAATTAATCCATGGATATGGATAAATTCATCACAATTAAGTTTAAGTTAAAGGAAAACATAAAAATCCAAACCCTTATCTTGAGTGAGGATGAATGGTGAAATCCTTGTGCTCTCGCTTCTCCCTTTTCTCCTTACCTTCCTTAGGTCTAAATTATGTCAAAAGTCCTCAAAATATCATTTTTCATGTATATATACCAATTATAGTCAGGCCCAAACAAATACACCTTCACCTACGCAAAATATGACACTTTTCCTGGATAGGACGTGCGCGACCGCGCACCTAGAAGTGTGCTCGCGCACTTGGTTGCACATTTTTCACACTGTTCTGCCCCATGTATGCGCCTTTGCGCGATCGCGCACCTAGGTGGTATAAGTTGGGAATTTGAGAAAATGTGAAATATGAAAGTTGTATCCCTTTTAAATAGCTTTTCAACGATATATTGTGGAGCCCAAACGGATTTCTGAGCAAAGGGTTATGTGCATTTTACTGGACAATGCGTAGTATGCCTACTCGATTCTTCTTTTCATTCTTAAAGTGCACTATCGTCCGTTGATCCCCGAACACGATCTCAACTTAATCCTTGGGCTTTTACTCAGATTTCAAAGCTTCAAAATAGCGTGAATTCATCCCGTAATAACAACATAGCTCGGAGTCACTCCTACAAGGCATAAAACATATAATTAGTGCAACACACTCGCGATTAAAGCTCAACTTCAATTAAAGTGCAGTAAATTAGAGTGCGACAAGAAAATAAAACACACAATTATATCCTACCATAAACACCACACACTTAAGCCATTTCTCGTCCCCAAGAAATAAAACTACACTTTATAATGACACAACCTTTTTAAACAATCCTCATAACTCATCATCCCAAGAATATTCAAAATAGACTAAGCACAACAGTGTAACATCTTCACCTCAACAATCGACTCAAAGTACCACGCACTATTTACAACTAGCTCACTTACTCCAACATAGAGGTCAAGTACTACCTTTCCTTCATGAATCAAGTGCCCTCACAACAAAAGAAAATAGTTCCACACACTATAAAAATTTAGAACAATCAGGAACTCAAGATAGAAATAATTCACTCATTCTCATAAACAACATTCATATGCCATAAAAGATAAACCATAAGCTTGCCCGTAGTGTACTACTCTACTAATTGAGTTTATTCAGTCAAGGATCAAGTAGGACTTTAATTAATTGTGATGTAGGCTACGGGATGGGTAGGATAAATTATGATATAAGAGTGACTACACCTTCCTAAGCACTTTTAATACATACATTTCATTCAAAACCCCACACTTATGTCAAACCAATACTCCACCTTCACATCGATAAACATTATCTCCCAAGTTATTTAAGCACAAATACATCAAGAGTTATGTAACACCCCATGTTTTCGTACGTGAAAGTATGCCATAAGTAAATTTATGGAAGCTCGGAAATGAGATGTTACATCCTGCATTTTCATAAGTTAAAATTTTGTCGTAAGTTAATCGATGTAAGTTCGGGAATGAGATTATTTTGAGATTATAAGCATTATGTTACTTCAAACAAGTGATGAGTAAATTCGTGATGGTGAAAGGGTAAGCAAATCAAAGAAAATGAGTTTCGTCGAAATTTGACAATTTGGGATAAAATATGGTCCAAGCTATAGTACCCTGTATTTATGGACTAATGCTATACAAGGTACCACATGACCATGATGTATAAAGTGTGTTAAAAGTGGGTAGTATTTTAAGTAATTTGAGATAATTCTTAATTATGTGGGTAATTGATTAATGAAAAATTAATAAGTTTACTAAGAGATTGATGGATAATTAATGAAGGTTATTGGATAAGATTAAGGTACCAACATGGCAGCCAAGAAGCTTTTGCTAAATATGACTTTTACGTCATGTAACTTGGTGTCACAATTAGAAGATTTTGTGGCCAAGTAATGACAAAAATATGGTCCCACAAATCTAAAAAATAAGAGATTAAAATACATCTTTTAAGTGACAAAAGCTTATGTTTCCAAGATAATTGAAACCTCAAAAGATAAGGGATTTTCATACGGATGGAGCTCACAACTTTAGAAATCTCTTTACTTCATTAAGATTTGAATAAAAACTTGCTAAAACAGATGGATTCTCAAAGGAATTCTCATGAACTCCTATAAGGTGCAGCATGAATTGCACATTTTAAGGGAGTACGATGCAATATTTTTCAAGAATAGCGGATTTTCCCCTACTTCGATCCGCCGTTATGTAATTTGTTGCAATTGACGTGTGTTAAAGGCATTGTCAAGAGAATCGGCTCAGGTATGTTAAGGCTATCCCTTCTCTATTTTTGGCATGATCAATACGATACAAACGAAACGAGCAAATGCACACCTTCCATAAATGACTCTATTCATAGAAATACTAGAGGTTCCTATGTTCTTGATTCCCATATGTCTTATTATTCTATTTGTTCACGGGTCTCAGAAAATACATAAGATAATAAAGTTTATTTCATGATATTAATCAGAGACATAATGGTCTTATGACGTTCCGAGAGATTTTATTGATGTACTTCTCATGCATTGAATTCATTTATACATGCAGATGGCGTTATATACGCGTATTTATATGTATATATATGTCTATGGATATGGAAAAAATTTACGGCGTTATATATGCACCACCACCTGATCAGCTGGTATACGTTGATGATTTTTCCCACAGTGGCCGAGATGATGTGATGGGATGCCCTCAGAGGCTTGATGATGTTATGAACACATGTACCTATGAACAACATGACATTTGTATGCATATGCATGACACTATGAGTATTTCATGATTTACAAAGTTATTCAGATTTACATGTTGAGTCTTTTACTCCATGTTTCTCTCATGTCTATTATTTACTTATTTTCATTCCTTACATACTCGGTACATTATTTTTACTGACGTCCCTTTTTCCTGGGGATGCTGTGTTTCATGCCCGCAAGTCTCGATAGACATGTCGAGAGTCCTCCAAGTAGGCAATCAGCTCAGCAGAAGATGTTTGTGCACTCCGTTTGCTCCGGAGTTTCTTGTTTGGTCAATATGATTTAGACGTGTATTGTTTGGTATGATGGGGCCCTGTCCCGACCTTTATGATAAGTATGTACTCTTAGAGGCTTGTAGATAGATGTCATGTATACGGATGCTTGTATAGACTTGTCGTCCTATATTTTAAGTATATAATGGATCACATTGGCCTTATAGGCCCGTATGTCACAGGTATGAGTTTCTATATCAGGTTGGGTCGTTCTATATCAGGTATTCCCTCATGTTTACTCTGGCTATATCATGACGCCCCTTCTGGCCCACTTACATATGATGATGTAATAAATAAATAT
This sequence comes from Nicotiana knightiana, assembly GCA_005239525.1. Taxonomy (NCBI): domain Eukaryota; kingdom Viridiplantae; phylum Streptophyta; class Magnoliopsida; order Solanales; family Solanaceae; genus Nicotiana; species Nicotiana knightiana. The sequence continues at coordinate 68,748 of ML401691.1, forward strand.
AAGTTACGTTGGTACTTGGTTGAGTAAGGTACCGGGTGCCCGTCGTGACCCATCATTTTGGGTCATGACAAAAGTGGTATCAGAGCAGTTCTATCCTAGGGAGTCTACAGGCCGTGTCTAGTAGAGTCTTGTTTACGTGTGTGTTGTGCACCACACTTATAAGGAGGAGGCTATAGAGAATTTAGGACCGTCACTCTTTCTTCTTACTGTGGATCGTGTGGTAGAGCTCACTTGTAAGAATTTAAATTCCTAACTTCTATTTTATTCATAATAAGACGATACCTACATCCAGAACGACAGTTGGTAAGAGATTGAATGTGTCTATGGAAGAGTTGAACTCGATTTTTCATGATGCTTATCATAAGTAAATGTAAGGTCTTCAGTATATCATGTGTGTACTAAGACGTGTAATTTTCTCTTGATAAGGATCCTTAAGACATGAATATCTATCCAGCCTTATGGTACAAATCAACGAGAGAATCAGAAGGTAGATACAAGCTTCAACAAGTAAAAGGAGCAAGATGAGAAGGGTACGAGGTACCCAGTTAATGAATATTATCGGTATTTACAACCCAGGCAGAAAAATATACGCATTAACTTCAACAGTAACAGAGGTATGTATAATTGGCCACACCCATCTCAGTTATGCCATATGGAGGCTAACATGTGTATTTTAAGAAAAGGATAGGATATCAGGATTCGGCTAGGGTTAGAGTAACCCAAAATGATGGATGGATTGTTTGCGTTAGTTGACCTTTCCGAAGGATGTTGCAAATGGGCTAATAGATCTCCTTGAGAGACACCTAGATGGTGCACTCTAAAGTAGTACAGCTAGATATGTGACCTACAAAGGTAGGCACTGGAAGCCTTGAAGGGATAAATATTACCTTAGTGTGGCTTCTGCCCCTAGTAGTGAAAGAATGTTAGGCAACCCGAAGAGCCGGTGGATGGAGCAAGGGAAGCTAAAAGCAAAAGAATGTCTTGTTGAAGTTTTCTGAATAAAGTAATAGACATAAATATTAGTAGGGAAATAAGAAGAGAGTTAATGAAGCATTATGAGTAAGATGTGATACATGGATGGCAATGGTAGATAAAAAAATGACAGTATTACAGAGTCTATAGTCAAGTGAAGGAAAAGACGAGAGGTGACAAGCTTTTAGAGAACAAAAGAGTATAGACCATAAAGTCATATCCTCATTTCGAGAAATAAGTTCGTGACTCTAATGCAACTACCAAAAGGAAAGTTAAACCCTAGAGTAATAGAAATCAATATGGGTTGGTGAACAAGATAAACCAAATTGAATTAGGGACTAAGTGATCTGATAATAGTCGGCATCACGAGAATTTCAGATATTGTGTTCCAGTGATAATAGAATGCACGACAGAAGAATACCCTTTAAAGGTCATTCAGGAAGACGCTTCCCTAAAGCAAGAAATGTGAGCAAAGTTAAGCTTAAGGGGCGGTATGTTCCAGTTATACTAGGTGTCACCCTCGTGAGTAAGGAGTTTTGTCATCCTTGGTACAGAAGAATTACCGCAAGGCGGGTAAGGGCCATCAATTATGTGAAAAGACGCCAAAGATGAAGAGGTAAAACATCTATAGGTAGATCGTTGTAGCACTAAATCTTAGTACTTCCCTAAGAGGGGAATATGCAGTGATGTGGAATTAAGTAAGAATTAAGTGGTTCTAGTAATTATGGAATGGTAAAGGAAGAATGCAATAAAGGGATGAAATTGCACTTATTCAAAGCCTACAAATATGCTATGATTCCATAACATTATGCAAACACGACATCATGGAAAGGAAGTAACGGTTCCTGCCCGGGATGTTATGGATAAATAAGGAGCCAGTGCGAGACGTAAATTAAGACAAAGTAAATAACCCAAGAAACATAACGCAGAATATTGATATGAGAATGGGCCAACGAGTAGTTAGTAATTGATTCAGGAAGAGCCTAGTTATGGCTAGATAAGAGGATACAGTAAAATCAACAGATCGTGCAAGATAAACATAGTGGACCCCAACATGGGGAATTCAGTTGATCCTTGAGAAATATTCAAATAGGAGTTGGGGTAGTTAAAGGTACCGCATGAGTATTACAGAAATAAAAGAAAATTCCACTAGGAAGATAGTCAAAATATCGATTCAGAAGCAACCCTGCAAGCACAAGGGCGTGGAGTTAAGCAACTATGGATAATTATAGGCGAGGAAGGACATCAAAATTTTTTTCGGGTAAACGATATAATAAGCTCGCAACCTTGAAAGAATCAGAGGGTCCTCCCTAAGTAATACAATGAAATTTTAGCTGAGGAAATAAGGAAGAATGCTTCAACCTAAACATAGTAACTTGAAGGAGAAATGGTCATGTAAAAACAGTCTCACTACAAAATTGTATGCACGCCAAAGGAAAGTGGCACCTACCGTGGCTAATGAACGGGAAGTAAAGTCAAAAGTAATATTGGAGATCATGTGAGTTACACGAAAATTCTGGCATACGTGGGAACTAAGATAAGCTAAGTATGCACGTAACAAGGGGCAGAAAGACCAGGAAAAGTAATAGCTTATGTTTAAAGAAAGATGAGAAGAAATGAAAGGAATTATTCGATCAATGATCCAGAGTTAGTTACGTTATGAACTTACTTAAGAGTTTGGAGTATTATCCATGTAGCATATATATTGACATTCTTACAGTCGTAGAAGACTCCGGTATAAGTAAAAGAAAGAATTGAGTCCAGGTCATAGACAAAGGATTGAATTGTTAGAAGATTGTATCATGGATATTCCATAGCGCCCATGAAAGACTAAAGTAATAACACCATGAGCCGCAGATTGGAAGATAGCTTAAGCCTACATAAAGGCTGACCAGAAGGAATAGGAAACTAAAGAGTTACATCAACTAAGTAAATCAGGAGTCTGACTATTGGACCCAAAAAATTATAGACATCATGATTGAGAACATTGCAGAACCACTCTTAATATCAGAGGTACATGAGAGATAGTACAGTATCCATATTCTATAACGGCTCTATAGTAAAGCCAGTTAGAAGAGTACCAGCCTTATAAGAAGTCAGTATGAAGCTTCCACCGGATTGTGTATGCACCAAAGGTGCAAACCTTATAATAGAGCTTCAATTTGTGGATGTGAATATACCTATATGGAAGGGAGGTCATGAAAGAGATAGAAGATGTGATACGTGATTTTAAGGAAAAGGTGAACAATGTACGAGATACTCAAATGCAGAAGGTTATGAACAACCCACACTTCGAATAGAAGGCTAGAAGCGCGGGGATTCAATATCCTGGAATAACAGCGACGTCGCCAGTGGCATATCTTCCAGCCTGTGTTTTCTAGGTACCAAGAGATCTACTTAAGAGAGTAAAGAAGAAGTAGAGATGATGTGATGTCTCGCTTGATGTTCCAGAATAACTCAAGGAAATATATGGTGCAAGAAAGTTGAAGGAAGGTTATGAGTAATATAAATATATATGTGTAGGTCGCAAGATAAAGTATGGTAAAGAGACAAGGGTTTAGGAAGACAGGAGTAAGGATAAGAAAAGGTGAGTGAGAAGGTGGCGAGGATGGATAAGTCCTCGGGATTAAGCCCATGAGAACAAGAGAGCTGATGATTTCTCTAATTTATAAAAAGCTCAGTATAGCCTGAATGAACTCAAAGGAGTCTAAGTCTAGTAGCATTTAGATGAGATGGAATACTGCCCTGGTAGTAGAATGAGGGTGTAATTGTGATAAATAATGGATGATGTCTGGGCCTTCGATTGAGTAATGATTTCATGAATTGTACGGAATCGTATCACCCACCAGGTGTATCAGGAAAATCACTTCAAATGTTCCACCATGCAACGTGATCCCTAGCGGTAGTGTTACATAAAAAGGTCAAGTTATCAATAGTATATTGCAGATCAACAATGGATGGATAAAAGTTACAAAGTATGAGATAGGATTAGGTCATAATTCTTAAGATGAACAGTAATGAAGAAGCATTAAAGGACATAAATTTATGCATATAGGATAAACAACGAGAGTAACCTGGAGTTTGGTAGTAGACCTCTGTAACGATAAATCGAAGTAAGAGCTACTGTATAGTATGACCTTCCTAGATGCAGTAAAGCCATACGGATGGATAAAAGGGTCTATGAAATAAGGTATAACAATATTCGTAAGTTCAACAAAGTACCGAGACAAGAATTTCAGTACACCTATGGGTTCCCAAGGAGGAAACTTGTTATAGTTATGCATATGTTCACAAAGTGAGGCCTAGACAATGGCTAAAAGCTGGATGCATAGGCGCACATACAAAGACAAAAGACGTACATACTGCATGGCAGAAGGTAGAAATAGTTACTAGATTAGGAGGATTCCGACCCCAAGGCGTGGTGTGAGAAAGAGTCCTAAATGGGGGAATGCTCTGGCCTTTGGATTTATCCACAGAACAGTTGTCTAGATGGAAAGAAGAGCACTAAAGTATTCGGAAGACATAAGTTACGAAAATAATAAGTGCATCAGTCAATATTCGAGGAAGAATGTTCCAAAAGGGGGAATTATGTTACACCTCATGTTTTCATATGTGAAAGTATGCCATAAGTAAATTTATGGAAGCTCGGAAAATAAGATGTTACATCCCTTATTTTCGTACGTTAAAGTTTTGTCATAAGTTAATCGGCGTAAGTTCGAGAATGAGATTATTTTGAGATTATAATCATTATGTTACTTTAAACAAGTGATGAGTAAATTCGTGGTGGTGAGAGGGTAAGAAAATCAAAGAAAATGAGTTTCATCAAAATTTGACAATTTGGGATAAAATACTGTCCAAGCTATAATACCCCGTATTTATGGACTAATGCCATACAAGGTACCACATGACCATGAGAGCAAGATTTATAAAGTGAGTAGTATTTTAAGTAATTTGAGATAATTCTTAATTATGTGGGTAATTGGTTAATTATTGGCTAATAGAAAATTAACAAGTTAACCAAGAGATTGATGGATAATTAATGAAGGTTATTGGTCAACGTGGAAGCCAAGAAGCTTTTACTAAGTATGACTCTTAATTCATGTAACTTGGTGTCACAATTAGAAAATTTTGTGGCCAAGTAATCACAAAAAGATGCGGCCCACAAATCTCAAAATAAGAGATTAAGTTACGTCTTCTAAGTGACAAAAGCTTATGTTTCTAAGATAATTGAAACCTCAAAAGATAAGGTATTTTCATACGGATAGAGCTCACAATTTTAGAAATCTCTTTACTTCATTAAGGTTTGAAGAAAAGCTTGCTAGAACGGATGGATTCTCAAAGGAATTCTTATGAACTCCTACAAGGTGCAACATGAATTGAACATTTTAAGGGAGTACGGTGCAATCTTTCTCAAGAATATCATATGAATTTTCCCTACTTCGATCTGTTGTTACGTAATTTGTCGCAATTGACGTGTGTTAAAGGCATTGTCAAGAAATTCGGCTCAGATATGTTAAGGCTATCCCTTCTTTCTTTTTGGCATGATCAATATGATACAAATGAAACGAGCAAATACATAACTTCCATAAATGACTTTATTCATACAAATACTAGAGGTTCCTATGTTCTTGATTCACATATGTCTTATCATTCTGTCGTCTGTTCATGGGTCTCAGAAAATACGTAAGTTGATAAAGTTTATTTCATGATATTAATCAGAGACGTAATGGTCTTATGACGTTCTGAGAGATTTGATTGATGTACTTCTCATGCATTGCATTCATTTATACATGTACATTTACCCATGACCATATGGTGTTATATACGTGTACTTATATGTATATGGGATATGGGAAAAGGTTACGGCGTTATATATGCAGCACCACCTGATCAGCTGGTATACATTGATGATTTTGCACACAGTGGCCGAGATGATGTGATGGGATGCCCTCAGAGGCTTGATGATGTTCTGAACACATATACCTATGCACAACATAACATTTGTACGCATATGCATGACATTATGAGTATCTCATGATTTGCAGAGTTATTCAGACTTACATGTTGAGTCTTTTACTCCATGTTTCTCTCATGTCTATTATTTACTTATTTTCATTCCTTACATACTCGGTATATTATAAGTATTGTCGTCCCTTTTGCCCGGGGACACTACATTTCATGCCCGCAGGTCCCGATAGACAGGTCGAGAGTCCTCCAAGAAGGCTATCAGCTCAGCGGAAGATGCTTGTGCGCTCTGTTTGCTCCGGAGTTTCTTGTTTGGCCAGTATGATTTAGACGTGTATTTTTTGGTATGGCGGGGCCCTGTCCCGACCTTTATGATAAGTATGTACTCTTAGAGGCTTGTAGATAGATGTCATGTATACGGATACTTGTATGGCCTTGTCGACCTATATTTTAAGTATAAAATGGATCACATTTGCCTTATAGGCCCGTATGTCACAGGTATGGGTTTCTATATCAGGTTGGGTCGTTCTATGTCGGGTATTCCCTCATGTTTACTCTGGCTATGTCATGATGCCCCTTCTTGCCCACTTACATATGATGATGTAATAAGAAAGATATGTTACCTTAGTACTCGGTTGAGTAAGGTACCTGGTGCCCGTCGCGGCCCATCGGTTTGGGTCGTGACAAGTTACTACTTATAAAAGATCATTTTTCATAATCATACAACTACATAATTTTTTTCTTTCTCTTTTTCAATTCAAGTGGCTCTTACTTTTTATTTTCGGTTCACCTTCTCCTTATTTCCTTAGTTCCACTCAAAAGCCAACCCAATCACCCCACACTTCAACCTTTACAAAGTTCATACAATTCCAAGTCGTCAAGAGAGGTAAATGGTTCAAATAAATGGTCAATTCAAACAAATGGGTAAGGCTTGTAAAATGGTTGCCAAAGAAACAAGATTACAGGCTCAACGGGGTTAATACAATACATAACAAGTTGGTGGGTAAATTATATAACTGGCTCAACAATGAAATGCCTATATCACTTCCAAGACGGAATTAAACTACTATTTCGCTTTGCAAACACACGGGGCAAGTTCTAGACATCAAATGCAATGCACAGAAAACACCAAACCTCACACGCACATGGCACATAACTCACTCAAGATTGGATCATCACAACACTCTAGCCAAAGCAGTTAAGTAAAGTTAAGATCATACGATTTAAGGATCTCATACAAGAGTCATAAGTTGAGCCTAAGCGTCACAACCAAAGCACTCACTATTCTCAAGGAATGATCAAGTAAAGAGATATTTCTTCCATTTCAAATCAAAGCAAAAGGTTTCCCTACTCCTAAAAACAAAAACTAACTACACCCCGTTCAAACAAAATCCTTGGAAAAGAACCGCAACACAAAGAAAAATGAAGGAGGAATTAATACACTACCTACCAAAATAAAATATTTTTGTCTTTTTGTTTCGACTTTAATCCCTCAAGAAACCCGTCGATGATATTCATCGTCAGGAAAAATCAAAATTTGTAAATTTTTTATGAATTTTCAATATTTTTCTATCAAAAAACTATAACTAATCAAAAACCTAACCAACTTAATATACATACAACATACATACAAACATATCCCCCACCCCACACTTTAAGTTTTGGGATGTCCCATGATGCACAATTAAAAAGCATAATGTAGAGGAAACTTCCTTTAATCTCTAGTCGGGGTCTGAATCAAAGTCGAGCTCCATTTCACGCGCCTGAACTAGCGCTCACATCCACGCAGACAGCTTCTTCTCCGCCTTCTTGGGATATACCCCACACTTGTCTTTTTCAATCACTTGAGCTTTCTCTTTTGAAATCTTCACCTTCCACTCAACACTTGCAGCTGGCTTCTCATTTTTACCCCAGTTGCTTCATTCATCTCAAACATCACCGTCTCCTCACCCACTCTAAGCATGAGTTTCCTATCATGTATATCTAGTATAGATTTATTCGTTGCTAAAAATGGTCTTCCTAGGATGAGGGGGACCTCCTTGTTCTCCTCCATATTCACCACTATGAAATCTATAGGAAATACAATCTTATCCACCCGTACCAACACATATTCTACTACCCCTCCCCCCCCCCCCCCCCCCCCGCCCGTTATTT
>ML401691.1:77132-91754 GCA_005239525.1 Nicotiana knightiana
CCAACCCAATTTTCCCCCCCCCCCCCCCCCCCCCCCTCCCGGGTGTTATAGTCATTTCGTCTGCCAGCTGCAAAGATAATAGCACCGACCTTACCTCTTTAATCTCCTTCTCCAGTTTTCTGCAAATAGACAATGTCATTATATTAATTGAGGCACCAGAATTACATAAAGATTTATCAAAATTAAGAGTCTCTAAAGAACAAGGTAAAGTAAAACTTCTTGGATCTCCACACTTTTGTGGGAGATTGTTTTGCAATATTGCACTGTGATGCTCTGTAAGTTTGATCATTGAAGTATCTTCTATATTCCTCTTCTTTGTAAGGATATCCTTAAAGAACTTTGCATAAGCTAGCATTTGTGAGAGAACTTCCGTGAATGGCAAATTTACATTAATCTGTCTCAGTATATCAAGAAATCTCTCAAACTGCTTGTCCAGCTTTTCTTTATAAAGATTTTGGGGAAAGGGTAGAGCCGGCATGTGCTTTCTCTCTTCATTAGTTTCTTCCCTTCTTGAAGTTTCCTCCTTATTCTTCTTCTCTACTACCTTCTTACCTTTCTTCTTCTCAGCCTTTTTATCACCATCTTCAATTTTCAGCTCCTTCCTACTTACTTTTTCAGGCCCAACTTCTTTTTGAATTGGAGTGGGATCTTTCAATACTTGTCTGCTTCTCAAAGTCATATCATTTACCATTTCTTTGGGATTCTTTTCAATATCATCTAGTAGAGTACCTGGGATTCTCTCAGATAATGTAGTTGCAATTTGTCCCACTTATCTCTCCAAGTTACGCAAAATGTCCCCAGTTCTTTGATAGTTGCACCATGAACATCCAATCTCTCAGTTGTCTTCACAATGAATGACTTCATCAGATCTTCTAATCCAGACTGAATTGGCTATTGAGGCTGAAACTGTGGCCTATCTTGATTCAAAAAACCAGGAGCTCCTTGAAATCTGGAGTTATTTTGTTACCATGCATTAGTTGTACCCCCAGGTGAACTCCATGAAAAACTGATACTGGGGTGCTTCTGACCCAATGCAGTGAAGTTGTAATTACCAACATTATTAACTTCCTCGACCGATGCTTGACACTCATGAGTAGGGTGTCCTCTTTCACATATGTCACATGCTGCATAAGGCTCATTATGTATTGAAGCTAAGGTAAGCTTCCTTATTTCCTTTGCCATGGCGACAAGTTGTACTTGCAAAGATGTGTTAGCATCAACTTGGTGAACACCCGTAGTCCCTTCTTTCAGAAACTTCAGAGGGCCACTGATTTGCATCCACAGACAACTCACCTAGAATTATGACTATCTCTTCTAGAGTCTTTTTCATCAACTGACCTCCAGTTGCATTGCTCAATCTTCTACGTGAAGTTGGTGTCAATCCACCCCAAAAATCCTATAGTTGCATCCAGAGTTCTATTCCACTATGCTGACACTTGCACACTATTTCTTTGAACCTCTCCCAAGCTTCAAACACCATTTCAGTATCTTTCTAATAGAAGTCGTGGATTTCCCTTCTAAACTTGTCCATCTTCGCTGATGAGAAATATTTGTCAAGAAATTTTCTGGTCATCTCATTCCATGTTCTAATCGATCCATTAGGCAAGCTTCGAATCCAGTGCTTTGCATCCTCTTTGAGAGTGAAGGGGAATGCCCTTAAGTAGACTACATCTTGTGACACACCATTATATTGGAAGGTGTTCATAATCTCCTCGAAGTCCATAAGATGATTATTTGATTCTCCGTTCATCTTTTCTCTGAATACACAACTGTATTGAAGGGTTTGACATAATCCCTTCTTTAACTCAAAATTGTTCGCTTCAACAGGAGGTGGTCTCACATTCGATAAGCCTTGGATATAAACCGGTCTAGCATAATTGCCAAGTGGTCTCCCAGCATCGGGGGCTATATTTTGCGAATTGGTCTGCACCCATAGGTCGATTCTGAGCAATTCTCCGAGCCCTCTCCTCCTCGAAGACAAGTTGTGCCTTTCGAAGAGTTGTCTCCTCAGAATCTCGTGCAGCTTTTTCTCTTTGATGAGCTGCCTCTTTTGCAGCCAAATCAACATTATCCTTATCTCCTTCCATAACTTCTTTGGTTGAGGATTGCCCAACCTTCACTGTATTCGCGGGGAGATTTATTTCTTTCCTCAGTAGTCATAGTTGCTTTTCAATTTTCGGCTCGTATTGTAGCAATTCCTTCCCATAATATTGGGTCATGCACCAATCTAACCTCTAGCATGTGCACAGTCAAAGAACACCAATCGTAAAGATGGAAAAATAAAAAAAAAAACAAAATTCCTAAATTAGCACTACAAACTATTTCAAACACTATTGATTATCAATCCCCGGCAATGGCGCCAAAATTTGACGAGCGCAAAACCGGCATATAAACTTAAGCTTGCTAGTTGAATATAGTATAGAAAATATCGTATCCACAGGGATTGGATTTAAACAGTGTTTTTGTAGCTTCTAGTTTAATTGATATTCAAGTGATCAACAATTTAGATTTGTATGAACTAAAACTAAAATTAACTAAAAGTCTAAACTTTTGGCTAACAACGCAACAAGAGTAGCAAAGAAGATATCAATGGGAGAAAATAGGGGTTGATTGGATAGGTGCAAGATACTTGTTTGGGACTTAACTCTAGTTAATTCACTTCTAAGGTTCAAGTGAGTCTCTCAAATTCACTCTATTATAAGTTCAAATGTTTTGGTAGAAACTCCTCTCTCGATTAAGTTTCAACCTCACAATAAAAACTAAGTTAAGCTCGACCTAATCATAGAAAAGATTCTCTTTTAGCGAAAGTGAAGATATGCAAGAATTCATAGTGGGTTAATTTTTTAGGATACCCTCTTTTTATTATCCTCCTAACTAAACCTAAAGATTAATTCAACTAGCCTCTTTCGATTACTAAGAAGAATCAATGAATTCAACCAAAAAGATAATGCAAAAACATCACAAGTTATGCCTCTTTTAATTACATAAAACAAGTGAATATATGTGCAACAATTAAAACACCCAAAACGATTCAATACATAAAACTAGAATTAATATTCACAACCAATTCTCAAAACACCAAATCCATCAATCCCTAAAGAAGAATTACTCCATGGATATGGAAAAATTCATCATAATTAATTTTAAGTCAAAGGAAAACATGAAACATCTAAATCCTTGTCTTGAGTGAGGATGAATGGTGAAATCCTTGTGCTCTCACTTATCCCTCTTCTCCTTAGCTTCCTTAGGTCTAAATTATGTCAAAAGTCCTCAAAATACCATTTTCCATGTATATAAACCAATTAGGGTCGGGCCCCAACAAATATACCTTCTCCTACGCGAAATAGAACACTTTTCCCGAGTAGGACGTGCGTGGCTGCGCACCTAGAAGTGTGCTCGCGCACATGGTCGTGCATTTTTCACACTATTCTGTCCCAAGTGCGCGCCCAGTGCATTATTGCACGCCTGGGTGGTATCAATTGGGAATTTGGGAAAATGTAATACATGAAATTTGTATCCCTTTTAAATATCTTTGCAATGATATATTGTGGAGCCCAAACAAATTTTTGAGCGAATAGTTATGTGCATATTACTGGACAATTTGCAGTATGCCTGCTCGATACTTCGTTTCATTCTTAAAGTGCACTATCATCTATTGATCCTCAAAAACGATCCCAAATTAATCCTTGTGCTTTTACTCAGACTTCAAAGATCCAAAATGGCGTGAATTCATCCTATAACAACTACATAGCTCAGAATCGCTCCTACAAGGCATAAAACATATAATTAGTGCAACACACTAGCGATCAAAGCTCAACTTCAATTAAAGTGCATTAAATTAGAGTGCAACAAGAAACTAAAACACACAATTATATCCTACCATCGTTCATGACTAGCAGATGTTGAATTAATTACTAACTAATGCCTCTTTTAATCCTAGGTTCTTTAAGGCTTGTCTAAGTCTTCATGTTAGTTAAAAAAATAAAACAAAACATTCAATCTAACATATAATTGTCATATACATGTGAGATAAAACAACAGGGAACACAACAGAAAGTAACGACGTAGTGTAACTGTAGAATAGCGAAAGCAGTGGATAAAGGAGCGAAGGGAAAGAAATGACTCTAGTATTTGGGCCTCAAAGAGGCAGGCCCAGCAGTAACGGGGAGGTGCCACAGCTGACTCTGAACCTTCTGAGACATAGCAGGGCTGGACTTGGGCCTATGTTCTTAAAGAACTCAACAGGCCCAAATCATTGTACATTTTCAAAAAGAGGAGAGAGGGTAATTAGAAAACAGTACTATATACATAACCATGTATGAAATTTGCAAGCCAAGAATAAAGGAAAAGATCACTGATAGTATTTAAATACTATTAAAAGTCATACTAATATGGAGGTTATGTATAGTAAATGATCCACATTGAACCCCTTTTGTTTTCATTAAACACCAAATCCAAAGAGAATAACAAGTATCAATGAATCAAGCGCTAAGGAGAGAATTCCACTCAAGGTCGATGCCCCCTTTGAATCCCCTGACACTTCAAAGTTCCCAAGGGTCTCAAGGCCCGGGAAATGCTTTTTCCAGGGAGAGCAGCCCAACCTAGAGTTAAACTCTACTCCCAAATATCCTTAACCACTAACAACTCATTCTTCCCTATAGGTTTAAATGTCAATGAGGCTCTTTCAATGCAAACCAATTACTATGATATTCCCTACCACAGAAGCATAATCTTTCTAAACAGAATAACATGGGAACACATAGAAACAGTTTGTTCTTCATGACTATACTTCCAATATTAAGTGAAACACACATGGAATAGGTTTAAAAGTCAAGTTTCTAAGCACATGTGGAGATAGGAACACTTATACTATTGTTGCTAAAGAACCAAAAAACTAGAGTTATAAAACTCATAGATATATAAAGCACATAGTGTAGAGCTACAACAACAGATGCCATTCCCTAATGGTTTGATCATAGATTAGTTCAGCACCAGATATTATCATGAGCATACACATCGGTTAACTCTACTTGAATACTTTGAGATCCTCAGTAAAGATTTAGACAATGACATAGGCAAGTTATTGTACTCAATCAGTAATAATAAAAGGTTTCTCCTATACCAGATTCAATTGAGAATAACAGGGGAAAGAGAGGACAAAGTATAGTTTCAAAATAGTGTTCAAGAAACATGAAGTCGTGAGGGATAAACAATAATTCATATCAAACTTCCACATACAGAGAATTCTATCAAAGCTATGAACTCACAAGATAGGATGGTCTAAAATATTATAAAATCATATTATCAGTATCATTAAGGGGTTTAAGTACAGGAGAAATATTATACTAAGCAAACTTAATTCAGCTGTTCAAGATAAGGTTAATAGCTAGGCATGTTGGAGTTATATTCAAGTCACATAAATAGTTAGGATTCAACTACAATGGACACAACGACCATCTAGTTCATGAGAGGTAGACTAATCATAACAAAATATCATTGATGTTCACAGAAATGTTTATCCTAGTAGGACTATTTCAACTAGCAATTAGACATGGATGTAAAGCATTCATAGTCAGGACTCAAAACATACTCAAGGGTTAACAAAAATTTATGTGAAGAAAGGAAAACTTTTTTTGATACTCAGACTTCACAAGCCCTAACCAAGTAATGCAGGATCACACTATGTACTTTCATGTATGTTCTAGCTAGAACCATCTAACAATAACCCAAGTATAGAATAACATAACTCAAAATAATATGGCATCATAAGCATGAAGACTATAACAGTAACCCTAAGTATAGAATAAAAGACCTCAAACGAATACATGATAAACATGAAGATCATAGCAGAACATTAGAGGAAAATTTGAAGTCTAGGTAGATATGAGAAATCATTAAGGCGGGTTAATCAGCTTAACCACATAGGCTAATTAATACAGAGACTGAAGTCATTAAGGTCACAATGACTCAATCAATATTAAATAAATACAACAACTCATCACAGATCATCAACAAGTCATGGTGAACCAAAATAAACAATTACAGTCTGATAACAAGCATTATAAACAAAGCAGTTACCAGGAAAACAATAGCGCGTTCATGATTTTCGAATGAAGCGATTAAAATATAAAGGGTGGAGGTGTACTGACTTCCTCTTTAGCAGCAAACCAAATAAAGACTCTTTCCTAGCCGTGCAGAATCAAGAAGTCACCCCGACTAGTGTAAGATTCAGAATCAGAAAGAAATTAGAAGCTAGTCAGAACCCTAGCTTGATTTTTACTACCCAAGACTAAAATTGATATTTCTAGGTGATTTCATGATATATTTGTTGTATCTTTTCTATGTGTTAGGTATGTTAGATATTTCAGGTGAGAACAGTAAAAGACCTTATTTATAGTGGCTGTAAATCATTAGAGTTCCAGATTCAAATCGATAGTGGAGAGTGACAGAGGGGATAGTGATGCAAGCATAATCGAGTGAAAATTTTGGGGAAAAGAGAGAAATTAATAGCAATTTTACCTGAGTATTAGAGCTATGAGAGACTGACTATCGAAGCATAAGATATCATCAGTCAGAACCCTAATACCCAGAGGTCATTGAATTGACCTCTGGATGTCGAATATCAATGATGAAGCCAGACGAGTTGAAGTTTCACCTTTTGGTCTGACTCTTCGATTAGAGTTTTTGAAATCGAATAGTGAAAAGGAAAGAGCGGCGAGATCTGAAGTACAAGGGAAAAATGGATAACCATGCATGCCGTGGATTTGAAAGGCCAATGGTGATTTGAGATTTCATTTTTGGGGTTAGGGTTCGGTTTTGGGGGATTTGAATGTTTGATGATGAGACGGGAAAGATTCGGCGAGAATCAAGGATGTGGAGACAAGGAATATAAATCTCTAGGTGAATTCACGACATTGCACGAATTTTTGCAAGAGTTTTGATTAATTTGGGTTGTTAGGTTGAGAGAAAAGAGAAAGGAAGAGGAAAGAAGGGCGGTTGGGCAGGGGGGAATTTTTTTATGTTTTGGGTATGGAGAGGCCGTCTTTAAGGTTAAAGATGGGAGATAGGATCTAGTCCATTGGATCTGGGTGAATTCATGACCATGCACAAATTTGTGCAAGGTTTTTGATTGATTTGGGTTGTTAGTGTCACGCCCTGAAATCCCACCATCGGGCCGTGATGGCGTCTAACGTTGAACCCGGTAGACAAGCCAACGTGTATAGGTAAACTAGCATATTAACATAAATTTAATAGGATAAACTAAAAGGTTCACAATTTAACAGCGGAAATAAATATGGTTTCAAACTAAATAAGGACAACATAATACAACAACGCGTAAATTTTCCCAAAACCTGGAGTCACAAACTCACGAACTGTCTATAAGAGTGCTAAATACAAGTTTGAAAAGGGAATACATAGTTGTCTTTGAAACTAGGGAAACACAAGACAGAAGTGAAGACAAAGGGATGGAAGAGACGCCAAGGCCCACGAATGCCAGGAGGTATACCTTGAAGCCTCTATGATAAGCTGAAAGACACTCCCACTAATGATGTCCTCCGGGTCTGGCTGCTTAATCTGCACAACATAAAGAAGTGCAGGTTTAGCATCAGTACAACCGACCCCATGTACTGAGTAAGTGCTGAGCCTAACCTCGGCGATGTAGTGACGAGGCTAAGACACGACAACAAAGTGTACATGTGCAGTTCAATAGTATAGAAGAAACTAAACAAGAATAAAATTACGGGGAGAGCATGATGGGGGTAAGAGATAGAAAATACTGAAATGACAGAAACGAAAACAACAGTCTGAAATATCTAAAAGTAATAACGGGAAATGACAACACTAATTAAACAATGAAAGATGCGGCACGGCATGTCCCCTCGTGCATAATAATAATATAAAACATGGCACGGAATGTCCCCTCGTGCATAATCAATATAAACATGGCACGGAATGTCCCCTCGTGCATAATAAATATAAACATGGCACGGAATGTCCTCTCGTGCATAATCAATATAAATATAGCACGGAATGTCCCCTCGTTCATAATAAATAACAACATGGCACGGAATGTCCCCTCGTTCATAATAAATATAAACATGGCACGGAATGTCCCCTTGTGCATAATAAATATAAACATGGCACGGAATTTCCCCTCGTGCATAATAAATATAAACATGGCATTGCATCGCCCTTCTAGCTGGCTGGGCAGGCTGTGGAACACCTGGTGCCTGTACCATGGCACGAGAACCCTGATGCTGAGACCCACCAGAACCTCGGGGGAAAAACCTGGAAATGTGCCCCAAACCACCGCAAGTATAACAAGGCCTCTGCTGATGTGACTGCTGACTCTGGAACTGGACTTGTCGACCCTGATAACCACCCTGGAAATTCTGAAGCGGCAATGCACCGATAGGTGCTGGTGGCACACTGTAAGGCCACTGATCGGAATAGTGCGCCTAATAACCACGACCACCAGAAGTACCATGGGAAACCTGGAAGGCTGACTGAAAAGTTCTGGGAGGATGACTTCTGTCTGAAGAATCCCTGCCCCCAGATGAGGCTCCACTAAAACGACCGAAATGACGGGGCCTCTTGTCAGCCCCCTGAGCACCTCCCTGTGACAAAATCATCTCAATCCTCCTGGCCACATTGGCCGCATCCTAGAACGATATATCTGTACCTGACTCTCTGGCCATCTGGAGTCTGATAGGCCGGGCCAATCCCTTGATAAACCTCCGAACCCTCTCCCGATCAGTTGGAAGTATCATAAGAGCATGTCGGGCTAGAGTGATGAACCTGGTCTCGTACTAAGTGACGGACATGGATCCCTGCTGGTGACGCTCGAACTGCCTCCGAAGGTCCTCACTTTGAGTAATGGGAAGGAACTTCCCCAGAAATACCTCTAAGAACTGAGTCCAAGTCAAGGGTGTAGATCCAGCTGGTCTGGCTAAGCAATAGTCTCTCCACCAACTCTTGGTTGCGCCAGATAACTGAAAAGTAGCGAAGTCAACTCCGTTGGACTCCACTATGCCCATATTCTGAAGAACCTCATGGCAGCTGTCCAAATAATCCTGGGGGTCCTCTGATGGTGAACCAGTGTAAGTAGCAGTAAATAACTTAGTGAACCTATCCAGTCTCCATAAAGCATCTGCTGACATGGCTGCTCCCTCTACTACCGGTGTTGAAATATCCGGCCTGAGCTACTCCGGCTGGCTGAGGTGCCGGAGCTACTCCCCCAGCTTGAGAGGCGGTTGGTGCTGTAGGAAGAAGACCCGCTGTGCTACACTCTCCATGAGTCTGACTAGACGGACAAGGGCGTCCTGAAGCATTGGGGTAGCTATGAACCCCTCTGGGACCTGAGCTGGTCTAACTGGGACTGCCGGAACTGGGACCTCCTCGTAAGACTCGACCTGAGGGTCTTCCACTGGGGCTGCTGCTCTAGGCTGAGCCCGGCCCCGGCCTCAGCCTCTAGCACGGCCTCGTCCTCGATCTCGATCTCGACCTCGAGTAGGAGCTGTAGCAGAAGTGTCAGGCTGCTGGGCAGAACCAAGGGAACCACGCGTCCTCGCCATTTGCGAGAGAATAGAATATAAACTCAATCAATACTCAGAATTCATAGCGCACGACAGAGAAGAAAAGAAATATGGAGTCATCCTAACTTCGCAGCCTCTGGGGGATCAATGCAGACGTCTCCGTACCGATCCCTCATACTCTACCAAGTTGTCCGTGAGTTGTGAGACCTAAGTAACCTAGAGCTATGATACCAACTTGTCACGCCCCGAAATCTCACCATCGGGCCGTGATGGCGTCTAACATTGAACCCGCTAGACAAGCCAACGTGTATAGGTAAACTAGCATATTAACATCAATTTAATAGGATAAACTAAACGGTTAACAATTTAACAGCGGAAATAAATATGGTTTCAAACTAAATAAGGACAACATAATACAACAACGCGTAAATTTTCCCAAAACCTGGAGTCACAAACTCACGAACTGTCTATAAGAGTGCTAAATACAAGTCTGAAAAGGGAATACATAGCTGTCTTTGAAACTAGGGAAACACAAGACAGAAGTTAAGACAAAGGGATGGAAGAGACGCCAAGGCCCACGAACGCCAGCGGGTATACCTTGAAGCCTCTAGGATAAGCTGGAAGACACTCCCACTAATGATGTCCTCCGGGTCCGGCTGCGTAATCTGCACAACATTAAGAAGTGCAGGTGTAGCATCAGTACAACCGACCCCATGTACTGAGTAACTGCCGAGCCTAACCTCGGCGAGGTAGTGACGACGCTAAGTCACGACAACAAAGTGTACCTGTGCAGTTCAATAGTATAGTAGAAACTAAACAAGAATAAAATTACGGGGAGAGCATGCTAGGGGTAAGAGATAGCAAATACTGAAATGACAGAAACGAAAACATTAGTCCGAAATATCTGAAAGTAATAATTAGAAATGACAACACAGATTAAACAGTGAAAGATGAGGCACGGTATGTCCCCTCGTGCATAATAATAATATAAAACATGGCACGGAATGTCCCCTCGTGCATAATAAATATAAACATGGCACGGAATGTCCCCTTGTGCATAATCAGTATAAACACGGCACGGAATGTCCCCTCGTGCATAATAAATATAAACATGGAACGAAATGTCCCCTCGTGCATAATAAATATAAATATGATACGGAATGTCCTCTCGTGCATAATAAATATAAACATGGCACGGAATATCCCCTCGTGCATAATAAATATAAACATGGCACGGAATGTCCCCTCGTGCATAATAAATATAAACATGGCACGGAATGTCCCCTTGTGCATAATCAGTATAAACACGGCACGGAATGTCCCCTCGTGCATAATAAATATAAACATGGAACGAAATGTCCCCTCGTGCATAATAAATATAAATATGATACGGAATGTCCTCTCGTGCATAATAAATATAAACATGGCACGGAATATCCCCTCGTGCATAATAAATATAAACATGGCACTGAATGTCCCCTCGTTCATAATAAATATAAACATGGCAAGGTATCGCCCTTCGTGCTTTAACACTCTTCGGCAAGGAAATAAACAGAGTACAAATAGAAATCCCGGCAAGGGAACATCAATTAAACAATTATATCCCGGCAAGGGAACAATAACAGTAATCTCAACATCCCAATAAGGGAGCCAATATCGAAAGCAACAATGACCCGGCAAGGGTATATTTTAGTAGCTCTTTCTCTTTCTTTCACTTCGTTTCATAATTTACTCTATTACTTGAGACAATGCTCCAAAGGATACAATTATCTCATATACCTTCAACATTTGTATTACAATCTGAGCCAATGCTCCAAAGTATACAGTTATCTTATATACCTTCAACGTTCGTATTACAATCTGAGCCAATGCTCCAAAGGATACAATTATCTCATATATATTCATTATTGTCACACCTCTTTTTTCACCGGTAAGGGTAATAAGGGAGTTTTTCCACTTTAAGTGACATTATTCGATTTTGGGATTTATTTTATTTTTATTAAGAGTCGCCACCCGGATTTTTTACTGTGTTCCGGGACACCATTTATTTATTAGAAATCCCAAAACGAAGGAATTTTGACTCTGTTTATATTGTCTACGAACCAAAAATCCGGGTAAGGAATTCTGTTAACCCGAGAAAAGGTATTAGGCACTCCCGAGTTCCGTGGTTCTAGCACGGTCGCTTAATGATTAAACTTAGCCTAAATTGTTTAATTACTGATTTTAGCACCTGAATGCATTTTTATATTTTTACCGCTTTTATTGCTCAATTTATTTAAAGAGTTATCTTAAGACGGGTTACATATGCGTAAACCTGTTGAAATTGGACGTGTCAAAAATCATGTCACACGGACATGTACATAATTCATGACACTTGATTCATTTAAAGAAATAGCCAAAGTAGCGCATGCGTGTATTTTTGTTTTGGTTGTAAAAAAGAAATTGAAATCACGTTACGCGAACATGTACGTAATTACGATAATAATTTTAAAAATCCTCTCCTAAAGGCATCTCTACAAATATTCATTTTTAAATCATATTCGTGTCACGCGAACGTGTACACAATCATGATAATTTGATCAATTAAAAACATGCCTAAAACTTTCTAACTTATTTGAATCATTTTTATGGAGAAATACTTGTTAAAGAAAAATAGGCCATCTTATTACTTCATTAACTTGGGCCTTGTCAAAATTATACTAAAGGCCACTAAGACAATATGTATACGAAAAAAAAAAACTAAACCTTTAAATTTGGAACCAACAACCCGATTTCACATTTCAGTCATTCAAGCCCAACGATACTTAGTCAATTAGTCATATGACCCATACTTTAGCATTTGACAATTATTCCAAATTAATGAGAACGGTGGAATCGAAACCCGCATCAAATGGAAGCAACATATCTCAAAAGCATACAAACACAATCAGTAAATAAGGCACATCAAATAAGATCTAGTCAGGAAACTTATTTTAAAATGCATAAATAACTTTGGAAAGAGAAAAGGGATGGACCTTTTGTATTTTAATAAGAATTTGCAAGCCAAATCTTTAACAAGGCAGCCTAGAAATGGAATAAAGATTGAGAAGTTGGCAACGAAACTTTGACAGAAATTTGGACTGCAACTGGAGCTTGCGAACGGAACCTCGAATGGAAACTTTTCTGGTCACCTTGACCAACCTTTTCCGCAGATGATTTTGGGAGGCTGGACGCTGGAGTTATGGCTGAGATTTGAACTGTTTTCGCCACTGATTTTAAAAGAGTTTTCAGGTGTTTTTGTGAGCTGATTTGCAGTGTTTTTGGGGCTAGAAAAAGGTTGGATGTTGTTGCGTTTGTGGTTAAAATGGTTTAAGGCATGGTGGAATTGGGTTACTATAATACTCTGTTTCTATCCTTCTGTGGATTGTGCGTCCAAATGAGAAAGAAAGAGCTGATTATTTTTTTTGAATTTAATGGATGTTCTCTCCTCTAATCTGCTCTAATATCCCCTTTATCTGATTGTCTGCCCCTTTTTTCCTCTTTTTTCTCCTATCCGTAGTCTCTTTATAGAGACAAATACTAGTAGATTTTGCTCCTAGAATTTGGAGTGAAGAGGAACGTGGGTTTGGTAGTGGGGGGTCATGGGTGGTTAGTTAGGATTTGTGGGGGTGAGGCATGAGAGAGTGGGAAGTTTGGGAGTTTTTTTTCTTAATTTTAATTTTTTTTTCATTTTTTTATTTATTTAATTAATTACACATTCATGAAAAGCGAGAAGCCCTGCCGTGGGGGACTGACCAACTATGAATAGATTTTTATTTAGTTTTAAAAACCCAATTTTTTTATTTGAATAAAAGAAGATGAAATACACATGTATATATATATATATATACTTTTAGACTTTAAAGGGACTATATAAATAAGAAAATTCACTATTTACACTAAGGTTCAAATTATACTAAAAAAAAACTATAATTTACATTTAAATTAAAAGAAACCAAGTTGATATATTTAAACATAGGAACAAATCTTATATTCTAAGAATGTGAATATTTTTGTTGTTTTTAATTTTCTTAAATAAAACCTATTAAGAGTAAGATAAAAATTTAAAATATTAAGATTAGACCTAAAATTAATATTTACAGCAAAATAGTATAGAATTTGGGTGTGGTCAAAAATTAGTTGTTCACAGCATGCCCCTCTTTGCTTGGAAACATGAAGAGTTTTCAGGCATAGAAAATGAACATGGTGACTAATTTTTTACCTCACTATTATTTGTAAAGGAAAAGAAGATAAAAGAAAAAGACGCGACCGAGCATTGGTTTTAGGCAGCCTACATATCCCGGGTTATAAGAGAATCAGGTCACGTGTAGTTCAAGTGGAAGAAGAGTGTGGGAGCATGCTTAGAGGGAGAGCCGACTGAAGTTCCATCGAGGTTCCGATCAGCAGTTCCAACTATTACATCAAATGAAAAGAAAATTACGTACTCTTGAAATCTAAGAGTTACAGAATTCTTATCTAAATTCCTTCTGGAGCTTAGTCTTGATTCTTGACTTGATTCTCCCATCGACTCTGAAACTTGATGCTCTCGATGCAACAGACTATGAAATATTCTCGCAGGCTTGTTTCTTGATCAGATGATGAGAAGATAGACCTTGAGACCCTATGTCTCCGCATGCATTATCTCAAAGCTGGTTGCGGCTGGTATTGAGATCAAACATTCCATTTTCTCCGGAAAGAGCTGGAATCTTATTTTTGCACATCCAAATCGTGCTTTGCAGAAAAACCTACAAGCCATCAAAAACAAACAAAACAAACAAAAATTTTCTGCCCCAGTTTGCACTAGGAAATTTTTGTGAGTTATTGAAAACACATTAAACTATCTTTGCTATTGCAGAAAAAGAATTGGAAAAGACATTTTTTTTTTATAAATAATAGGGGATGTCGTACTCAGTGTTAACCAGAATGAAGGCAACCAGGGGATGTAGTACCATGTGTTGATGATAAGATGAGGCTCGTGGCACTCTGAGATGCTACTAGGGAATGTCGTACCCTATGTTGGCAGAAAAATGCAACCAGGGGATGTAGTACCATGTGTTGGCAATAAGGT
>ML401691.1:99539-161382 GCA_005239525.1 Nicotiana knightiana
ATTTTTGTGCATCTAGGAACATAGAGAATCATTTTTCCAGAACCTGCCAAGTTCAAGTTTGAACTTGCACCTTTCACAATAAACGGTGCCAAATGCGGTGGGTTTACTATCACTTTTGGTTCTTGCCCTATGGTTCTAACAGCCATCTCTGTCTTTCCACAATGCTTATAATCCCGATCATCACAAATAATCCCAATAAAATGTGTATTATCATGAGTTGGGAGCGNGCACCTTTCACAATCAACGGTGCCAAATGCGGCGGGTTTACCATCACTTTTGGTTCTTGCCCTATGGTTCCAGCAGCCATCTCTGTCTTTCCAGACTGCTTATAATCCCGATCATCACAAATCAACCCAATAAAATGTGTATTATCATGAGCTGGGAGAGGATTGTTTGTGATATTAGGAGTATCCTCATTGTTTGTTACCACAATTGCCTTTGCTTCAATCAAATTTTCAACGACTTTCTTTAATGTCCAACAATTTTCGGTACTATGACCCTGGGTGTTAGAGTGATACTCACATCTTGCATTTGAGTCAAAACCTTTCGAATTTGGATTCACATAGCGTGGCATGACAGGTTCAATGAACATCAGCTGCATCAACTTTCGAAATAGGCTTGTATATGATTCTCCAATTGGGGTGAACTCTTTCTTTGGCTCCTCCTCTCTAACATATCCTTGTCGGGGACGAGGACTTGAAAATTCGGGCGAAGTTAACGGGAGCCTTTTGGAATCGGTGCCCGCCATTGCTGGTGATTGGGAGGCCTAGCATAAGCCTGAGCATTAAACACTNTGAGGATTATATGATGCTTGAAAATTCGGGCGAAGTTGACGGGAGCCTTGTGGAATCGGTGCCCGCCATTGCTGGTGATTGGGAGGCCTAGCATAAGCCTGAGCATTAAACACTGTGTATTATTGTGGGGGAACTGAGTATCGGGGACCCTGAAGTGGATAGTAATGTTGAGGAGAATTGGATTGCCCTTGTTGGAACTGCACATAAGAAGGAATTACCTCTTTTTGAACTCCTCTAAACCCATATGCCATCATGGATCCTTCCTCTTTCTTTTTCCGGTTTCCGAAACTGCCTGACCCGCTTTGAATTGCTTGCGTGGTCTCCTTAAGGGCTACCTGACTCATAATTTTGCCCGATTTCATGTCGTTCTCAACTATTTCACCAATCTTAATCGCCTCAGCAAAAGGTTTACCAATGGCGGCCAACATGTAGTGGAGGTAATCAGGATCCTGAGCTTGGAGAAAATAGTCAATCATTTCTGCCTCTTTCATCGGGGGTTTGACCCTAGCAGCTTGCTCTCTCCACTTGATTGCATATTCTCTGAAGCTTTCTGTTGATTTCTTCTTTATGTTGACGAGAGAGGAACGGTCTGGCACTATATCAATATTGTACTGAAACTGTTGAACAAAATCTTAAGCCATGTCGCTCCACACATGCCAGTGAGAGATGTATTCATCTATGAACCATTCTAAAGCAATTCCAATCAAACTTTCCCCAAAATAATCCATGAGTAACTCTTCTTTTCCTCCTGCTCTCCTTAATTGGTTACAATACCTCTTCAAATGGGCGATGGGATCACCATGCCCGTCATACTTGTCAAGCTTGGGGGTCTTGAAACCGGGTGGCAAATGGACATGGGGGAACATGCATAGATCGTTAAATGACACACTCTTGTGGCCTCCCAAACCCTGTATGTTTCTCATGGTTTGTTCCAAGCTCTTCATTTTTCTAGTCATTTCCTCTTGTTCCGTTTTCTTGTCAGGCTTTACGATCTCAACTGGAAATATGTTCTGAGGAGTATGCTTGTATGAATCTTGAACCTGGAAAATCAGTTCTGGAGAGTAATGTTGAGCATTATGAGCATTCAGTTGCGGATCCTTGTTGGACTTTTGAGCAAGAGATGGTTGAGGAACAGTGAAAGTAGGGACAAGGGGTACAGTATGTGGGTTATTTCTGAGGGATGCGATTGGAGGACGTGGAATGGAAGTAATGGGGATAGTGGGAAGGTTAATGCTCGGACTGAATCCAGGTTAGTACAATGGGTTACTTGTCAAGGAGATGGGTACTTGATTTGCAACTGACACATTCTGAAGATTATCCGAAGACCCTATGGGTAGTGGAGGCGGTGCCTGTCCATTCGCCCACGCTTGGTACATCTCTGCCAATTGTTGCTTCAACACTCTTACTTCTTCAACCAGTCCCGAACTTTGTTCGACCAATTGTCCATCATTATCTGACTCATTCTCACTGTTGTTTGCCATGCTACTTTTCCCTTTTGATCTCGTGTTGTAGGGGTGAGTCGCCAGTTTAAACCACAAACTAACCACCTCTGTTTAANTGACACATTCTGAAGATTATCCGAAGACCCTATGGGTAGTGGAGGCGGTGCCTGTCCATTCGCCCACGCTTGGTACATCTCTGCCAATTGTTGCTTCAACACTCTTACTTCTTCACCCAGACTCGAACTTTGTTCGACCAATTGTCCATCATTATCTGACTCATTCTCACTATGGTTTGCCATGCTACTTTTTCCTTTTGATCTCGTGTTGTAAGGGTGAGTCGCCAGTTTAAACCACAAACCAACCACCTCTGTTTAGCTATATCTTATGACAAACAACAAACGTGTTAGAGTTAGGCATTTTGCAGATATTAATCACATATTGTATGTCATGCACCTAATGCCACTTTCATTTCTAAAATGATTTTGGAAGGCTTCATGCTTCATCCCGTCTTATTGGTTTATTTCCTTTTGAATTTAATGCTCTTTTTTTTTTATGCCTCTCTTTTTTTTTAAAGTTTCTCTCATCATTTTTTTTTAGATTAATTATGGCTATGATCGCATCCGATGAGGATTGCCTATGTATCATGACGCCGCATGAATCAGACCATTACGTAGTTCAGGAGGGAGATAACAATTTTGATGATTTTTTTTTTAACAGTTTCTTTTTTTTTGTAAAAAATAGAACAAACTAAAATATTTTTAATTAATTTCTTATATATATATATACAATGAGAGAAAAATAAATATATACAAACTGACTCTAAAAACATGATTGGAATAAAACAAACTTTGATAAACTAAAAGACTCCAAATATAAAATTAAAAGTGCGACAAATAAATATGAAACTAAGAACTAATAAAATGCACTAAAATTTTAATCTTCAATGATCTTTTTGCTTAAACTGATATCATCAATGATCTGCATCTATTGGCCTCCATTCTCCCCCCAAAGTCTCGTACAAATCTTGAAACACCACTGGCAACTGTGGGACGATGGCACGTGCTTGTTGACCAACTTCTTCATTGCTTAGATGGCGATGATCATCATGAACATATGCCGCTTTCTCTGCCAATCGAAGTACCTGCTCTCTGGCTTGCCCCATATTCATGTGAAAATTTTGCAACCACATCTGGGTAGTGTTGAGGGCATGCCTCATCTGAGCCTCACGTCCCTCATATTCTTCAATGCGACGGTTTAACACACCTCTCTCAATCATCCACTGACGCCGCTCTGCCTCAAAATTTGAGTTCTGACAACCCCTCTTCTGCCTTTTTATTTCTTCTAGTTGTGCATAAAGCTGACCCTTTGAGCGTATCCAGTGTGCCCTTTCTCTTTCAAACTGCTCTTTCTGTTGATCAAACTCTAGTTGTTGTTGGTGCGCATCCTCTTCGATGATACTCAAGTCTTCTTGCAACTTATTTTTGCTCGCCTCCACCCTTCTGACTAAACCAATCGTGTTTACCAGTTCTTCTTCTAAGTGGGCTGCCTCATTCTTAGCATGCTTTAAATCTTTATCCATGATCTCTAAGGCAGATTGATAATCTTTCTCAATACTTAAACGGATCTGAGCGACTCCGGCTTGTTGCTGGGCTTGTTGTTTGGCTATGGTCATCTGAGCGTGCTCCAATTCCTCTTTCAGCTTTTCTATAGTTCTTTGATCATTTCTCCTCCTGTTCGACCCCTCGGGCCTATCTCTAAACAATGAAGGATCATGAAACCAAGTAATATACTCAGGGATCACCTCTCCACGATCTCGATCTTCTACCATCTCATTCAACTCCGAGACTTTACTTGCATACCAGATTTTCATAATTTCTTCTTCGTCATGAGGTTGATCTTTACCAAAATCATAACAGAACTTGCTCATATCTCGTACTGGCGGCACCTCTTGTAGTCGTGCAAACTGGCGCATCACCCGAAGTGGAGGATAGGGCTGAACACCACCCAATCCTATAAGTACCAAATAAGAATGATATGCAGACTCACAAAGGACCTCTTTGGAGGAAAACCAATCGTAGTTCCAAGTGATTCGTTTGGCTGACAAAGTAAGAAGCAGCTTTTTCCAGGCATAAATCCCTTCTGTTAAGTCATATTTGTCAATATTTTTCTGGTGATCATAAGTGTGATTGGGCCAGAGCTCACTAAAATTAGTGATACTAGGATGACGATAAAAATGCTCCAAAAACCATATCTGTAACAAAATGTTGCAGCCATCAAAGTTTCGTGCGCCTAATTTACATCTAGTTAAAGCACGAAAAATGGAAGAAAGAATCATAGGAACCAGAGTATAATCATTCCCTTTTGAGGTCAGAGCCTCAACCACACCTGCCAAGCGGATGTCAATGCGTCATGCCCTTTCCGGAAAAACTACACGCCCCAAGAAAGCAACCATAAATGCAAACCTCATGCGTATATTCCATGTTTCCTTGTCTTCCTTCGATTTTAATTTTCCCACATGCCTTTCAAAATTGCATTTTAGGCCATACAAATGAAACAGAAGTCCCAAGTTAACCCACTTACCTCCTAAACCTTAATACTCTCCGTAATTTATGTTCAGGAGCTTCAAAAATTTACCCTCATTCACATTTTTTGGTACAATGGGCCTTTGCCGGCGAAGATTGCGGCCCCACCCCTGGAAATGGGCGATTTCCTCCAAGGTCGGAGTCATCTCACAGTCAGTAAAATGGAACACATTGTTTTCAGTATCCCAGTGCGGAATCAAAGCTTCGATCACATCCCTCCTAGGCTTGATCGTCATCATGTGAACCAAATGTCCCAAATACTTCTTTATCTGGTTTCGCTCATATTCCTTAAAATCTCTCCACCAATCCCACAACAATTGTGGTATCTGATCAACAATAAGAAAATCCGGTATTCCTTCTGACCTGGGCCTCTTTTCGGACTTACCTCTTTCTCCACTCATGGTGTACCTATTTATCCAGACACGGGGTTAGATTTTAATCAAATATATTATTGACACAAAAAATCTGATTTCTCGGGTTTTGACTCTATAAAATAAAAACAAAACCAAACTATGGGACTAAAAAAACTTGGTTAAATTAGTAAACTAATTAAAAGAAGATTCAAAATGACTATTCTTTTGTAGAAGTGAACATAAAAACTGGTCTCTTTTTGTTAAAACGACCATTTTGCATTTTCGAGGAAGGTTTTAAGGTTATTTCGACAAAAGGACCGAACACATGGGCAAAACTTGTCGAAAGATTAAAAAACTGACAAAGTGACTATATATATTATTTTTGTTTTTTTTACAGCAAGAGAAAAAGAAAAGAAAAAAAATAAAAAAAGAATAGTCCAAATACAACTTTTTTTGTTTTTATTTTTTTATTTTTTTTTATAAAAAAAATGGGGTTGAACCTGATAAAGGTTGCCTACGTATCTCACATCCGGTGAGAATCAAACCCGCGTAGTTCGGTTAAAATAAATAAATAAAATAAAATAAAAAATAAAAATAAAAATTGTGCTTTTACATACTAGAACCCTTCAAAATTTATTTATTTATTTTTTAAATATTTTATGAAAACTTGGAGGAAATTTTCTCTTTCTCTCTCATTTGTTTAATCGATCTATCCTAAAGCCGGTCAACATTTGAATGAAGCCTACCAAATAATGTTACATATAGCACATAAATATGAACATGTTGGTCCGAAAAAATAGGTACTTGTTCTAGATGGACCCGGCCCCTGTGCCGAGTCCTGCTAAGTCCAACGCACATGATGCAAATAAAACGTAGCCTACTAGGAATATTCATTGCTTATGGCTTGTTCTTCTAAGTTTTCAAATATTAAAGGAGATGGTATCTAGACATGGCTTACTCGGGCAGACAACCCGAGCCGAGGAGAGTCAAGCATCACCAGTAGTAGAACAGCACTGGCTAGCTAACGGCTCTCCCGCCTAATCATGTGTGACAAAATCCTTCACCAGAAGCAAGTAGGCTAACTGGCTTTATCTCAAGACAGAAATTTTGTGATGCTGGTAGGCAAACACAACATAACTACCTATCAGAGGACTCAGAGGGGTGCGAGAGAGGATACAATTTATACCACAATTCAAATAAAAATTAAAGCGGTAAATAAACGACAAATAGCACATTAGGCTCCCAAAAATAATATCTAAAACATGATAAAATCCAAACAATAATCAATATACAAAGCTCAAATTCTTATTAATTATCCCCAGCAGAGTCGCCAGAGCTGTCACACCTTCTTTTTCACCGGTAAGGGTAATAAGGGAGTTTTTCCGCTTTAAGTGACATTATTCGATTTTGGGATTTATTTTATTTTTATTAAGAGTCTCCACACGGATTTTTTACTGTGTTCCGGGACACCATTTATTTATTAGAAATCCCAAAACCGAGGAATTTTGACTCTGTTTAAATTGTCTACGAACCAAAAATCTGGGTAAGGAATTTTGTTAACCCGGGAGAAAGTGCTAGGCACTCCCGAGTTCCGTGGTTCTAGCATGGTCGCTTAATGATTAAACTTAGCCTAAATTGTTTAATTACTGATTTTTGCACCTGAATGCATTTTTATATTTTTACCGCTTTTATTGCTCAATTTATTTAAAGAGTCATCTTAAGACGGGTTACATATGCGTACACCCGTTGAAATTGGACGTGTCAAAAATCATGTCACGCGGACATGTACATAATTCAAGACACTTGATTCATTTAAAGAAATAGCCAAAGTAGCGCAAGCGCGTATTTTTGATTTGGTTGTAAAAAGAAATCGAAATCACGTTACGCGAACATGTACGCAATTACGTTAATAATTTTAAAAACCCGCTCCTAAAAGCATCTCTACAAATATTCATTTTTAAATCATATTCGTGTCACGCGAACGTGTACACAATCATGATAATTTGATCAATTAAAAACATGCCTAAAACTTTCTAACTTATTTGAATCATTTTTTTGGAGAAATACTTGTTAAAGAAAAATAGGCCATCTTATTACTTCATTAACTTGGGCCTTGTCAAAATTATACAAAAGGCCACTAAGACAATATGTATACGAAAAAAAAACTAAACCTTTAAATTTGGAACCAACAGCCCAATTTCACATTTCAATCATTCAAGCCCAACGATACTTAGTCAATTAGTCATATGACCCATACTTTAGCATTTGACAATTATTCCAAATTAATGAGAACAATGGAATCGAAACCCACATCAAATGGAAGCAACATATCTCAAAAGCATACAAACACAATCAGTAAATAAAGCACATCAAATAAGATCTAGTCAGGAAACTTATTTCAAAATGCATAAATAACTTTGGAAAGAGAAAAGGGATAGACCTTTTGTATTTTAATAAGAATTTGCAAGCCAAATCTTTAACAAGGCAGCCTAGAAATGGAATAAAGATTGAGAAGTTGGCAACGAAACTTTGACAAAAATTTGGACTGCAACTGGAGCTTGCGAATGGAACCTCGAACGGAAACTTTTCCGGTCACCTTGACCAACCTTTTCCGCATATGATTTTGGGAGGCTGGACGCTGGAGTTATGGCTGAGATTTGAACTGTTTTTGCCACTGATTTTAAAAGAGTTTTCAGGTGTTTTTGTGAGCTGATTTGCAGTATTTTTGGGGCTAGAAAAAGGTTAGATGTTGCTGTGTTTGTGGTTAAAATGGTTTAAGGCATGGTGGAATTGGGTTACTCTAATACTCTGTTTCTATCCTTCTGTGGATTGTGCGTCCAAATGAGAAAGAAAGAGCTGATTATTTTTTTTTAATTTAATGGATGTTCTCTCCTCTAATCTACTCTAATACCCCCTTTATCTGATTGTCTGCCCCCTTTTTTTTTCCTCTTTTTGCTCCTATCCGTAGTCTCTTTATAGAGACAAATACTAGTAGATTTTGCTCCTAGAATTTGGAGTGAAGAGGAACGTGGGTTTGGTAGTGGGGGTCATGGGTGGTTAGTTAGGATTTGTGGGGGGGTGAGGCATGAGTGAGTGGGAAGTTTGGGAGTTTTTTTTTTTAATTTTAATTTTTTTTTTGTTTTTTATTTATTTAATTATTTAAATTTTTTATTTATTTTTAAAAACCCATTTTTTTATTTGAATAAAAGAAGATGAAATACACATGTATATATATATATATACATGTGTATATATATATAATTTCTTCTATTTAAACATAGGAACAAATCTTATATTCTAAGAATGTGAATATTTTTGTTGCTTAATTTTCTTAAATAACTATTAAGAGTAAGATAAAAATTTAAAATATTAAGATTAGACTTAAAAGTAATATTTACACCAAAAATAGTATAGAATTTGGGTGTGGTAAAAAATTAGTTGTTCACAATTATTCGTACTACAATCTGAGTCAATGCTCCAACAGAGTTTAAAGACTACAATTCCCTTCACATATTCTTCACAACATATAGAAATCATCAATTAAGCATGGAAATTACCACAAAATCAGAATATTCACAATATAAGGACTCACGGTCGTGCTAGACACCAATGTATAGATACTCATCACCATGCCTATACATCGTATTTGACAATTAGCAAGTAGCAAATTATACTCAACTCCTATTCCCTCAAGCTAACGTTAGACCAAAGACTTACCTCGGGTCCAAAGCATCGCAATCAAACCCTCTGACACCACCTTTCCTTTAGAATTCGACCCCGAAATGGTATTATCTAGACATAATCAACTCAAGTATGTCAATAGGGATTCAATGATTCAATTACATGGCCTAATTATCCATTTCCTAGCATTCTTCCAAAATTATCAAAATTCGACTTCGGGCCCGCTCGCTCGGATTCTTGTAATTCTCGAAGGGAACAACACTCACCCAAAGCCTAAGGATCATAAATATATGTTTTTACTTGATTTCATGGCCAATTCACAGGAAATTCTAAAGTGATCACAAGTTCTAGGTTACTACCCACTTTTTTTGAATTTTTGCACTAGTTTATGTAGTTAATTAGGCTAGGATGCATGCATGAAACAAGTTTCCAGGTGGGATTCACTTACCTTATGAGACCTGGTTGATAGCTCTTAAAAATGGAAGAAATCGCCTAAGGAAGAAGATGGAAAATGAGTTTAAAACCCGTTTTTAAAACTCACTGCTTGAACAGTGAACTCGTACCTATGGATCTGGGGATCGCACCTGCAGAATTGGGGTAGGGGTCTGGGATCGCACCTGCGAAGTGGAGACTGCACCTACGGTCTCGCACCTGTGAGAAATGCTCCGCAACTGCGATGGCTGGCCAGGACACTGGTGATCGCACCTGTGATGCCTGGGACCGCACCTGCGGTCTCGCACCTGCGAGGATGGGCAACTGCACCTGCGGTCACACCAGAGCAGGTGCACCAGCAGCCTTGTTTGCTAGTTTTTAGCCCCGTTAAGTGTCCGGAAGGCACTTGGGCCCACCCGAGCCCTAGTCCAAATATACCAACAAGTCCCAAATCATATTACGGACTCGCTCGAGCCTCCGAAACACTCAAAACAATGCTAAAAATCGAAATCACACCCCCAAACCTCAAGAACCAAACTTAGGAATTTTAAGGTTTCTAAACTTCGCTAACAACGTGCCGAACTGACCTATACAACTCGGAATGATACAAAATTTCACAGATGACTCCCACAACATCTTACGAACTTATTTGTGCGATCAAATCGCCAAAAAAATATCATATACATCGAATTAGGCTTCAAAGTTCATGAATTCTAGCAAATTTCATAAAACATCAAATTTTCCATTTTTAAGTCTGAAACCCGTCAAACGAAATTTGATTTCAACCAAACTTCACAAAAAGGGCTTAAACCATATATATGACCTGTACCGGGCGCCGAAACCAAAATACGGGCCCAATACCATCACTTTCTAATCAGATTTCATTTTCAATTTCCTTAAATGCTTTCAGAAAACAATTTTACTCAAAAATTCATTTCTCGAGCTTGGGACCTCGGAATTCGATTCCGGGCATACGCCCAAGTCCCATATTTTCCTACGGACCTTTCGGGACTGTCAAATCACGGGTCTGGGTCCGTTTACCTAAAATGTTGACCGAAGTCAAATTTATTCATTTTAATATCAAATCTTAGTATTTCTTTTTCACAGAATTTCATATTTAAGTTGTCCGACTACGCGCTCGGACTACGCACACAAATTGAGGCAACTATAAATGAGGTTTTCAAGGCCTCGGGAGTACGGAATGGGGTAATAAAACAGGTGATGACCCTTTGGGTCGTCACAGTTAGGTTGAGAGAAAAGAGAGTAGAAGAGGAAAGAAGGGCGACTGGGCAGGGGGGAAATGATTTTTAGGGTTTGGGTATTGGGAGGCCGTCTCTAAGGTTAAAGATGGGAGATAGGATCTGGGCCGTTTGTTCTGATGATCAACGACCCTGTTTATTCAGGCATTTAAGGTTTTTAAGAGGAATTTTGGTGGTCATAGGATTATAGAATTTTGACGGTTGAGATGATATCTCTGGGCAGGTGTTTGAAAATTAAAAGAAAAATGGAGATTAAATATAAGCTATCTCAAATGGACTAACGGCTCATATGCATGTGTTTTTATTGTGTGAGGGAGATTGGGGAACTTACATGGCAAATTCCTATTGGTTCTCAGGGGTCAGGGCGGATCGCCAAAGTGGAATAGAGGGTCTATTGGATTGGGTCAGATTTGGCTTAGGCTCGTGAATTGGGCTGGAATTGATTTAACGAATAGCCACTTTGTATTTAATTAAGGAATTGCAGTTGTAGCCTTTTAGTTTTTAATCCCTTTAAAATTAATTTAATTAAACTTAATAAATTTTCAATAAAATGTAGTAAAATTATCATTATCAAATACATTATTAATTATTGTAATTAATTATTTATAACATACTTTATTTTCTAAATTTTAACGCTAGTTTGAATTATAGTAATCTAATTAATCAAAATTTGATAAGTAATTCGTAAATTAATTATAAAACCTGGTGTATTTTTAAGAAAAATATTTAATAGTATTAAAATAATAAGTATATTTGTAACCACATAATACTAAGGCTAGGTTATTAATTTTCAAAGCTAATACTTAATTAAGTTGTAAAAATAGGTAATTATTGATATAAAATACTTTCAAAGCGTTCATTGTAAATATTTAAGCCTAAATAAATTAATTTTAAAAAGAAGGGTCAAAATTGGCCGTCAGCAACTAGTAAAATTATTGAGGATGTGTATTTTACGGCGGCTCAGATTTATTTATACAATCAAAGTGAGATATGGATGTCCTCCAGAAAGGGTTACAGTTATATGGGATACTTTCTACCATCGGATTTCATAGATTGATAGCTTACCATGAAATTACGGCAGTTATGACAAGTGGTTTGGATGCACAGATTGAGTTGTGATGAGTTTGCTTAATTGTAGCATAATGGATAGATGGAGTAAGCTGTATAGATACTCATAGACATGAGAAGAAACAATACAACAGGTACAGGGGGAGTCATTCAGTGATAAGTTGCTTTTTTCACAAATTGATTATATTTAGGTTATTGCTTGACTAATGCACAAACAATGGCGGTTGAGGTTCCACGTGGAGTTAGGTTTGATTTATTGATCGGGAAACTTGTACTATATGAGATGAAGCTAACGGACTTGGGAATTAGCATGATCAAATTTGGATAAGGTATATATGGAAGAAGAATGGTTTTAGACAGCCTAAAACAGGAAACGATTCTTATCAAGCGAGAGAAATCTATGAATTGTTGATATGATGGGTGATTATGAGTTTCTACGTTTTTATTTTATAATTTGCAGTGTCATGAGGCTTAAAACTAGAATCCATCTGAAACGGGGTATTTTATTGGTACCGGATTTGGCAATGAGCAATTATTGTCGTCAGAAGATATTGCTATAGGTATATGAGTTATGGAATATATCATGTGGTTACATATTGAAACTAAATATATGACTTGATACAGGTTATTGGAATTGATACAATGAATATATATAAGGATTGGATCTTGGATGAAGTTCTGGTATTGAAGATAGGTTCAAAAGCTTATAAGTTAAGTTTGAAGGGGAATCTCCAGTAAGGAAGTGTCGATGGATATATATATATAGATGTAGTTGACATGATATCACTCGTGGGAAGGTTTATGATGATTTTATACAGTTATTTGACAATTTTTGTAACGCTGACCGGTCGTTTTGAGCATCTGTATTCAGCTTGGTAGTTTGAGGTCATGAGTATCTTCGACTGTGTATTATGACTTACGTATATCACCATCTTCAGTTTTTGAGTGGTGCCGGGTCGGTTTAGAAGGATAATTCTCACTAGAGGACTTGAATTTCAAAAAGTTGACCAAATTTGAATTCTATCTAATTAATCTCGTTTCAGAGTTTTGATGGTTTCGGTAGATCGGAACGGTGATTCTGGACTCGAGCGTATGTCAGGATTTGCATTTGGATGTTTCTAGAAGGTTTCGGTACTATTTGGCGAAAGTCGTCAATTTGAAGGCTTAGAACGTTTATAAGTTTTACCGGGAGTTGAATTTGATGATATTGGATTTGAAGTTTTTGTTCCGGTAGTTGTAATAGGTTTGTTATGCCATTTGAACTATTGTGAAAAATTTGAGGTCATTCCGATTTGATTTGATATAGTTCACCACGAGTTTTGGAAAGTTCAATAAGTTGGATTCGAGGTGTGATTCCTAGTTTTGATGTTGTTATGCATGTTTTGACGCCTCGAGTAATTTCATGTGATGTTTTGGGACTTTTTGATATGTTCGGACAGGGTCCCAAGGGGCTTGTCAGGATGGTTTCGAATCATTTCGGATAGGTTTTGTGTTGCTAGTTTTCTGATGTTTTAGGTGGTATTCGCGATCGCAAAGAAATAGTCGCGATCGCGGAGTGTAAGATAGAGTTGGCTTCTTTTCTTCTTCACCTTTGCGAGATCAGGGATGCATTCACGGAGCTTTGTGTGGTTGGTCCATCGCGTTCGCGATTAGAGGTACGCAATCGCGGTGCAGAGTAGACTCGGAGAAGTTCCTCTTCGCATTCGCATGAGTCAGGTCGCGTTCGCGAGGATCTATCATCGGTGTTCATTGCATTTGCAGGTTGCGAATGCGAAGTGTATTTTGCTGGCAGTACTATTTTCTTCTACGTGATCGTGAGGGCTATGTCGCTATCGGCGATGCATATGCATGGGCAGGGTTATAAAGTACCCTATTTTTGGACTTTGAGTTATTTTATCACAATTTGAGTTGGAGATCTTGGATTTAGGCGATTTTAGAGAGAATTTTCTCCGCATGGATTAGGGTAAGTATTCTTGACTCAGCTTTAATTATATTCCATGATTCCATATTTGATTTTGGCATTTAATTAATAATTTTAAAAGAGAAATTGGGGGTTTTTACTCAAAATTTTTCTAGATTGAATATTTGATATTTGAACATCGATTCGGAGTCCAATTTGAGTGAAATTAGTATGGTTTAACTCGTATTCGAATGAGTTGTCAAAATTTGTGAGCTTTGTAAGATTTTGAGGTGCGAACCCTATTGACTTTTTGGTTGACTCTGAGTATTTGATTAAAGACTTGACCTTTATCATTTGGATTTGCTTCCTAGACATTATTTGATGATTTTGAGTTGCTTTTGTCTAGTTTTGAGCCATTCGGAAGTTGATTATCGCGGGATGGTTCTTCTAATGTATCGATTTAGCTTGTTTGAGGTAAGTTTCGTGTGTAGCTTTGTTGAGGGAATTTTTTCTACTAAATGACATTGTTTGCTACATGAGGGGGGTGTAACGATTCGACGGTTGTTTTGTGTATTATAGCCATGTTCTCCCTGTTTATTGCTTGTTATATGTTCACTTAGGGTTATGTGACTTGTCGGGGTGAATGGTTTGATTTCGGAGTGAATTGAGACACTTAGTCCCATGGTTGAAGGTTTAGGTTGGAAGAGTTTACCGGAGTTTGACTATTGTGTAGATGACCCCGGAATAGAGTTTTGATAGTTCTGATAGCTTCGTATGGTGATTTTAGACTTAGGCGTATGTCCAAATGTTGATTTGCAGTTCCGTAGGTTGGTTTGATGTTTTTTGACGAAGGTTGAAAAGCTGAAGGTTTGGAAGGTTGAAAGCTTTTAATGAGAGTTGACTTTATCGATATCGGGGTTGAATTTTGGTTTTAGAAGTTGGAATAGGTTTTTTCTATTAGTTATGACTTGTGTGCAAAATTTGAGGTCATTCAGAATTGGTTTGGTATGATTCGGCATTATTTTTAGAAGTTGGAAGTTCATTAGTTTATTAGCTTCAATTGGGGTGCGATTCGTGATTTTGATGTTGTTTGATATGATTTGAGGCTTCGACTAAGTTTGTGTCATATTTTAGGACCTATTGGTATGTTTGGATGGGGTCCCGGGGGGCCTCGGGTGTGATTTGGATCAAGTTCAGATTCATTTTGGACTTAGAGGAGTTGTTGATTTCTATGCATCTGGTTCCTCTTACACAATCGCGAGGAAAGAGTCGCGGTCGCGAAGAGTTATTTCTGGAAGGGGAGATTTGGTCATCGCATTCGCAAGGTGAAGGCCGCGATCGCGAAGCTTTGGGTGATTGTTAACCGCAAACGCGAGTGAGGTAACGCGCTCACGAAGAAGGGTTGGAAGGCTTGAGGAATTTCATGTGATTGTTTATCGCGATCGCATGGTGTTGTCCGTGATTGCTAGGTGTTGGTCATTGCTCATCGCGTTCGCGTCTTGGATGCCGCGTTCGTGAAGGGAGAGTTTTGCAACTGGAATTTTTGGTCTTCGCGATCATGAGGGACATTCCGCGATCGCGGAGGGTAATAACTAGGTAGAAGGTTTTACATCTCATTTCGAGGGTTAGAGTTATTATAT
Source organism: Nicotiana knightiana (assembly GCA_005239525.1). Classification (NCBI taxonomy): domain Eukaryota; kingdom Viridiplantae; phylum Streptophyta; class Magnoliopsida; order Solanales; family Solanaceae; genus Nicotiana; species Nicotiana knightiana. The sequence goes on from ML401691.1 coordinate 114,691, forward strand.
CACATTTTGAGTTGTAAAGCTCGGATTTGGATGATTTTTTAGGGGATTTTCATGTCTTGGGTCGGGGTAAGTGTTACTCATATTTATTCATTTATCATGATTCCATCCTCATTTTTATCATTTATTTGGTGATTAGTGGAAAATTGAGGATTTTGTAGAAACTTTTCAAAAATAAAAAATGGAGATTTGAAGGTCGATTTCATGTCGGAATTGGATGATTTTGGTATGGTTGGACTCGTAATCATATGGGTGTCCGAAATTTGTTAATTTTGTCGGGTTTCGAGGTACGGGCACGGGGTTCACTTTTTAGGTTGACTTTTAGATTTTGTTAAAGATCGAAACTTCATTGTTTGAAGTTGTTTCCTACGGCATTATCTATTGATATTGAGTTGTTTGTGACTAGATTCGAGTCGTTTGGAGGCCGATACGCGTGGGAAGGGCTTGTTGGAGTTTTGACTTGCACGTTTTGAGTTAAGTAACACATATAGACTTGGATTTGAGGGCATTTAACCCTAATAACTACGTTATGTGAAAGATATTGGGCTAGGTGACGGCGTGTGTGTGTGCGCTTGTGTGTTCACGGTTTGGGGAGGCCTTTAGGCTATTACTGGGCTTGTTTTTCTTTCATATCATGTTATCCCTGTGTTTCCTCTACTTGTTGATTATTTGAATTATGATTCATGTTAGACATCATGTCTAGGATAAGTGCTAATTATTTGAGACTTAATAGGGTCATTCTTGTTGTTTCTGAATTATATAAACCTTATTTGCACACATGTTCTTAGTCATGATACTATATCTGTGTATGGTATCTCTGTCGCAGTACTTTTATTTGATTCCTCACATGTTATTGATACCGCCTAAGGGTAACATTGTAAAACTGAGTATTTGAGATGTGTTTATCTGAGACTTTACGCTAAATTACTGAGTTTGGGCCTTAGAGCCGGTTTGGTATTGATTTAAAGGTGGTGCATACGCCAGGCCCAGATTGGGCTAAGTGTTATTGTTTCATGGAGACGCGTGCACCAGGCCTCACTATTCGGCTAAATGATTATGATTAGCGCTTGGACAGGATTCACCCCTCCGGAGTCTGACATGCCAGCAATGGGCGCATGCACAGTATTTTATATACGTCCTTGATGATGGGCAATTATCTCAGGCACCCGTACAATGCTAAGTGTAAATATTTTGATGGATCCGCAGTGATGATGTTGATTGACATGTAGGCATAGAGATATACTTTTCTCATGCTAACTAATAATTGACCTGCTTTATATGTGTTGGGCTATAACTATTTTACTAGAAAGCATGCCTAAATTTTTGAAATGTGAAAAAGTTGAACTTGATATCATTGAGCTATTGTTTCTACGTTTTATCCTTTATATTCTGAATTATTATCGGTGTCATGACCCCAAATCCTACACTGGCCGTGATGGCGCCTATTGTAGTACTAGGCTAGCAAATTTACTGAACATAATACAAAGAACTTTCCATTTAAAACAATTACGCAATTTATCAAAAGATCGTGCACATTTAGTATTTCAAAATCTGCAGATAATCAAGAAAACATTTGAACAAAACTCCCCAAAACCCCGAGTCAACAGTCATGAGCACTAAATAGGACACAAAATCTGACACGGTATTTGCTTAATACATCAAGTCTAGGGAAAATGTAAATATGCGACAAAAATGAGAGGGAGAAGGGTGGGGGTGCGAACGACGTGCAGCTACCTCACAATCTCTGCCAAGCTCCACTGAGAACAACCGAGTCTCACTCGATCCGAGCACCTGAATCTGCACGCAAGGTGCAGGGAGTAACGTGATTACACCAACTCAGTAAGTAACAAATATAAATAAGGACATGAGTGGAGTGATGATCTTTAAAGTCATGTAAATATCATATAAGAAATATCAGCGGAAAACAGTAAAACAATTCATGAAATCTACGTTACGAAAGTTTCATAAACTCCATTTTTCTCCCTTCCAATCTCATGTAAAGAATTTATTCAACATTTATCGTTTGGAGGCAGAAATACAAAGAAAAGTGAAAACAGTACTTTCATAGCAAATAAGCCCCTCGGGCACAATGTCACTCACAAATACAGCCTCGGGCAAGCCTCTCAGTCACTCGTGACTCATCTCTCGTCAATCATCACTCATGCTCAATAGGTATCATATAATAACCGTTGCGGCGTGCAGCCCGATCCATTAATAGTCGACTGCGCTCACTGGGGGTGTACAGACTCCGGAGGGGCTCCTTCAGCCCAAGCGCTATATCACTGCGGCGTGCAGCCTGATCCAATAAATATATCGTTGCAGCGTGCAGCCCGATTCAATATATATGTATATAACACTACGGCGTGCAGCCCAATCCATCACTATCCTCACAAGTCCGGCTCTCGGCCTCGCTCGGTCATCACCCTCACAAGCCACTCGGGAAACTCACCACAAAACACATGGACATCCCAAAAATATCTTTTTTTGTTTGAAAATAGGGTGATAAACAGGAATGAACAAGTATAAATCATGACTGAGGTTATATTTTCTATCAAAAGCAGTGTGAGAATAGTAGTAAGATACCCCTGAGGGTCCAAACAGGTCGGCACAAGGCCCCAAATATGGCAGACAGCCCAAATATAGTATAAATCTCTAAAACTCGGAGTTTCATGTGAATTTCAAATCAAATACGCCGCGTAATAGTCGCTATGGGATGGACCAAGTCACAATCCCTATCGGTGCACGCCCACACGTCCGTCACCTTGCATGTGTGTCACCTTATTTATCAAAACAATACGAAATACCGGGGTTCCATACCCTCAGGTCAAGATTAACATTCGTTACTTACTTCAAACCGGAAAAAAACTACTCCGCGATGCCTTTTCCTCTCAACGCGCTCCGAACCTATTAAAACAGATTAATATCATCAAAATATGCTAAATGGACAAAGCCCACTCGAAAATAGCCCATTTACATCAAAAATCCCAAAATTGGCCAAACCTGACCCGTGGGACCACGTCTCGGATTCCGATAAAAATCACAAAACTAGAATCCTTACGCTCTCACGAGTTCATGCATACCAAATACATCAAAATTGGACCCCAAATAGCCCCTCAATTCCCCAATTTAAACTCTCAAGTTTCAAGCCCTTAATCCTCCAAATTTCACCACTAAAACATGATTAAACAATGGGATAATTGCCAGAAACACAAGATACAAAGTCCATGTAGCTTACCTCACTGAATACACTTCATTCCCCCTTGAAATCCCAACTCAAATCTCCAGAATCGGTCAAAAATGGTGAAGAAAATGAGATAATTTCGCGAAGGCAACCTTATATAGGTTCTGCCCATCGATATCGCACCTGGACAAAAATCTCGCACCTACGAAAAATTCCTCGCAGGTGTGGAAACTAACTTAAAGCCAAAATTCCGCATCTGCGGTCCTCAACATGCACATGCGGGCCCGCAAGTGTGACCCAGCTTGCGCACTTGTGCTCCCAAGCTAGGTTTCTATTTTCTGCATCTGCGCAAGGTGTTCCGCACCTGCCGCTCCCCATCCGCAGGTGTGGCCACACCAAAAGGCTTGCACCAACAGCCCTTTGCTGCAATTTTTCCCAACTTCCAACCTCCCGAAATCATATGAAACCAATCCCAAGCCCCTCGGGCCCAACCAAAAGTACCAACAAGTCATATATTAATATATCCAAATTCAAGCCTAAAGTTTTCTAAACTTCCGAAATGCGCCAACGATGCCGAAACCACCCAAACCACGTCTGAATGACCTGAAAATTTGCGCACACATCCCAAATGACACTACGGGCCTGTTCCAACTTCCAGAACTCCATTCCGAACTCGATAACTAATTTTCCACTGCCGCTCGGAAATTGCCAAAAATCCAATTTCGCCAATTCAAGTCTAATTCTACTCCGGACCTCCGAATGACATTAAGAACACACTCCTAAGTCCCAAATCACCTAATGAATTTATCCGAGCAGCAAAACCCATATTCCGAGATCATTTACCTACAAGTCAACTTCCGGTTGACTTTTCCAACTAATAATACCCCAATCAAAGAGACTAAGTGACTACTTTCTCACGATAACCGACCCGAAGCCGAACCAATCAACCCAACGCAACACAAAAGAGCTGAACCAAACAATAATGAAGCAGAAATGGAAACAAAACAGAGCTAAACTCTCGAAACGACCGGTCGGGTTGTTACATTCTCGCCCTGTTAAACAAACGTTTGTCCTCGAACGAGTCTAGAAACATACCTGGAGCCTCAAATAGGTGGGGGTATCCGCTCCGCATCTCTCGTTCGGTCTCCCAGGTGGCCTCCTCCATCGGCTGCCTTCTCCACTGCACCTTTACTGAAGCTATATCCTTAGACCTCAACCTTCTGACCTGACAACCCAAAATAGCTACTGGCTCTACCTCATAAGACATATCACCTTCAAGCAGAACCAAACTGAAGTCCAAAACATGATACGGGTCGCCAATATACTTCTGAAGCATGGAAACATGAAACACTAGATGCACGCTCGACAAGCTAGGTGGCAAGGAAAGTCTATAAGCCACATCTCCAACCCTCTGAAGCACCTCAAAAGGCCCACTGAACCGGGGACTCAACTTTCCCCTCTTTCCAAACCGCATAACACCCTTCATGGGTGACACCTTCAGCAGGACATTCTCCCCAGCCATGAAAGATACATCCCGGACCTTCCGGTCTGCATAACTCTTCTGCCTCGACTGCAACCGTGTGAAGCCGCTCCTGAATCAACTTAACCTTATCCAGAGCATCATATATCAAATCCGTACCCAAGAGTCTGGCCTCGTCCAGCTCAAACCAACCAACCGAATATCTACACCTCCTCCCATATAAATCCTCATATGGAGCCATTTGGATGCTCGACTGATAACTATTATTACATGCAAACTCGCCGAGTGGCAGAAACTGGTCTCATGAACCCCCAAAGTCAATAACACAAGTGTGCAACATGTCCTCCAGAATCTGAATAGTGCGCTCGGACTGCCCGTCCGTCGGAGGGTGAAAATTCGTGCTCAACTCAACCTGAGTACCCTACTCTCTCTACACGAACCTCCAGAACTGAGGTGTGAACTGAGTACCTCTTTCGGAGATAATGGAAACTGGAACACCATGCAGTCGAACAATCTCCCTGATGTAAATCTCAGCTAGCCGCTCCGAAGAATAAGTAGTACCAACAGGAATGAAGTGAGCGGACTTAGTCAGTCAATCCTCAATAACCCATATAGAATCAAACCTCCTCGAAGTCCGTGGGAGTCCAACTACAAATTCCATGGTGATCCGCTCCCACTTCCACTCAGGAATAACCAAACCCTGATGCAATCCACCTAGTCTCTGGTGCTCGTACTTGACCTGCTGGCAGTTGAGGCACCGAGCTACAAATCCAACAATATCATTTTTCATTCGCCTCCACCAATAATGTTGCCTCAGATCCTGATACATCTTCACGGTACCCGGATAGATGGAATACCGCGAGTTGTGGGCCTTCTCAAGAATCAACTCCCGAAGCCTATCTACATTAGGCACACATATCCGACCATGCATCCTCATAACACCATCATCGCCGATAACCACATCCCTAGCATCACCTCGCCAGACCCTATTCTGAAGAACAAACAAGTGTGGGTCATCATACTTGCGCTCTCTGATACAGTCATAAAGAGAAGGCCTGGAGGCTACACAAGCCAATACCCGGCGGGCCTCCGATAGATCCAACCTCACCAACTAGCCGGATAAGGCCTGAACATCAAGTGCTAATGGTCTCTCAGTTGCTGGAAGATATGCTAGACTTCCCCAAACTCTCTGCACTGTGACTCAAGGCATCGGCCACTACATTGGCCTTCCCCGGATGGTATAGAATAGTGATATCATAATCCTTGAGAAGCTCCAACCATCTCCTCTGACGCAAATTTAGATCCTTCTGCTTAAACAAGTGTTGCAGGCTACGGTGATCAGTAAAAACCTCACAATGAACCCCATATAAGTAATGACGCCAAATCTTTAAGGCATGAACAATGGCTGCTAGCTCGAGATCATGCACCAGATAATTCTTCTCATGAGTCTTCAATTGGCGCGAGGCGTAGGCAATCACCCTACCCTCCTGCATCAAAACACAACCAATGCCTATCCTCGAGGAATCACAATACACGGTATAAGAACCTAAAGCTGATGGCAATACTAACACTGGAGCTGAGGTCAAAGCCGTCTTAAGCTTCTGGAAACTCTCCTCACACTCGTCTGACCACCTGAACAGAGCACTCTTATGAGTCAATTTGGTCAAGGGTCAAGCAAATAGAAGAAAACCCCTCCACAAAGCAACGGTAATACCCCGCCAAACCAAGGAAGCTCTTAATCTCTGTAGTTGAGGATGGTCTGGGCCAGCTCTGCACCGCCTCTATCTTCTTCGGATCAACTTGAATACCCTCGCCGGACACTACGTGCCCCAAGAAAGATACTGAGCCAAGACAAAACTCACACTTGGAGAATTTTGCATAAAGCTTCTTCTCCCTCAATCTCTGCAATACAACCCTTAAAGGTTGGGCGTGCTCCTCCTGGCTACAAGAATACACCAGGATGTCATCAATGAACACAATAACAAAGGAATCCAAACATGGCTGGAGTACGCTGTTCATCAGATGCATGAACGTTGTTGGGGCATTGGTGAGCCCAAATGACATCACCAAAAACTCATAGTGGCCATAACGGGTCCTGAAAGCCATATTGGAAACATCTGAATCTCGAATTTTCAGCTGATGGTACCCGGATCTCAAGTCAATCTTAGAGAACACCCTAGCTCCCTGAAGCTGATCAAACAAATCATCAATGCGAGGCAGAGGATACTTATTCTCGACTGTAACCTTGTTCAGCTGCCTATAGTCAATACACATTCTCATGGAACCATCCTTATTCTTCACGAACAACACTGGTGCACCCCAAGGTGACACACTAGGCCGGATGAACCCCTTTTCTAGGAATTCCTTAAGTTGCTCTTTCAATTCCTTCAACTCTGCTAGTGCCATACAATACGGCGGAATAGAAATAGGCTGAGTGCTCGGCACTTGCTCGATGCCAAAATCAATATCTCTGTCGGGCGGCATGCCCAGCAGATCAGTAGGAAACACGTCTGGATACTCACGGACTACAAGAACAGAATCAACAGTGGGAGTCTCGGCACTGACATCCCTCAGAAAAGCCAAATAAGACAAACATCCTTTCTCTACCATACGTTGAGCTTTCAGGTATGAAATCACCCTACTAGGCACATAATCAACAGAGCCTCTCCACTCGACTCTCGGACGTCCCGACATCGCTAAGGTCACAGCATTAGCATGACAATCTAGAACAGCGTGACACGAAGATAGCCAATCCATGCCCAATACCACATTAAATTCAACCATGCTAAGCAATAGCAGATCCACTTGGGTCTCCAGACCCCCAATAGATATAACACATGACTGATGCACTCAGTCCACAACAATAGTATCACCCACAAGAGTCGACACATGAACAGATGTGACTAGGGACTCACGGGGCATATCTAGAAAATGGGCAAAATATGATGAAACATAGGAATACGTGGAACCAGGATCAAATAAGACCGAAGCATCTCGATGAAAAACTGAAACAATACCTATGTTCACTGCATCTGAGGCCATAGCATCTGGTCTGGCTTGAAGTGCATAAAAACGGGCCTGACCTGCACCGAATCGACTTCCCCCTCTAGGGCGGCCTCTAGCTGCCTGACCCCCACCCCTCACAGCCTGGGCGGGTGGTGAAGTAACTGGAGCTGATATCGAGGGCTGGCCACTCTGCTGAGAAGGACCCCCAAGGAAATAAGGACAATGTCGCCTTATATTCCCAAACTCTCCACACTCATAACAATACCCCGGTGCTGGAGACGGGGACTGAAGGGAACCCCTAGCACCAGGATAACCTCTGGAAGAATCAGGCATAGATGAGTTCTGAACCGACGGTGCTGGGGATGAACTCTAGGCGGGAAGAGCACTAAATTATGGGTGCCCCTGATGAGAACTGTGAAGACCACGACCTGTGGATCCACCATGATAACTTGAGCGGCCCGACTGAGCCTGTCTGAATGGACGGCCCCTGTCGTGCTGGAATTGACCCCCCGAAGGAACACCACTATAACTACCAGATCCTCGAGGCCTCTTGGCCTCCATCTCGTCTTGCTCCTGGCGTTGCACCGACTTAATATCTCGGGTAATATCAACTACCTGCTCAAAAGTAGCACCTGACACCCTCTCCTGGTCATAAGAATACGAAGCTGATACGAGAGGCCATCCACAAATCTCCTGATCCTATTCTCTCTGTAGGGACTAACCAAATAGCATGACGGGCAAGCTCCGAAAACCTCATCTCGTACTGTGACACAGTCATATCTCTATGTTGCAGGTGCTCAAATTGCCTGCGTAGCTCCTCTCTGCGAGACTGTGGAACATACTTCTCTAAGAAGAGAGTGAAAAACTGCTACCAGGAAAGGGGCGCTGCACCAACGGGACTACGCCTCTCATAATCCTCCCACCAAGTAAATGCAGATCCTGAGAACTAGAAGGTAGTAAACGAGACCCCCACTGGTCTCCAATATCCCTGTTGTGCGAAGAATCCTCTGACACTTGTCTAAGAACCCCTGGGCATCCTCGCCCTCTGCACCATTGAAAGTCGGAGGCCGAAGCCTCTAAAATCTCTCCAACCTGCACTGCTCATCGTCAGCCATAGTTGGAACCACAAAATCATGGGTCGGTGCATCCAGCTAAACTGGAACTGCCTCCGGGGTTTGAAGCCCCTGAATAACCTGCTCAGGTGTACGGGCAGCTGGAGTCTGAGTGCCTTCCCCGGCCTGAGAAGTAGCGGCTGAAATAGAAATGGTGACTACCTGAGCAAGACTGGTGCATTCAGTCAGAATCTGGGCCAATGTCTCTTGAAAACCCGGTATAACAATAGGCACAATTAGTTCCTGAGCTGGTCCCATTGGAGAATCTGTGGCTGGGACTTGATCTAGAACAATAGGCGGGTCTATGGGTACCGCCCCGACAGCTGCGCGGGCTGCACCACTACCTCTACCACGGCCTCGCCCCCTCATGGGTCCCACTGGTGGCTGATCGCCCTGTCCAGTAACGCGTGTCCTCACTATCTGTGAGAGAATGAAACAATAGAAGTTTAGTGGCCAGAATTAATAGATTCGCACGACAAGAATTCAAGAAATGTGAGATTTTTCCTAAGGGTTCTGCATCCTCTCGAAGATAAGTACAGACGTCTCCGTACCAATCCACAAGACTCTACTAAACCTGCTCATGACCGATAAGTCCTATGTAACCTAGGCTCTAATACCAACTTGTCACGACCCCAAATCCTACATTGGCCGTGATGGCGCCTATCATAGTACTAGGCTAGCCAATTTACTGAACATAATACAAAGAACTTTCCATTTAAAACAATTACGTACTTTATCAAAAGATCTTGCACATTTAGTATTTCAAAATCTGCGAATAATCAAGAAAACATTTGAACAAAACTCCCCAAAACCCCAAGTCAACAGTTATGAGCATTAAATAGGACACAAAATCTGACATGGTATTTGCTTAATACATCAAGTCTAGGAAAAATATAAATATGCGACAAAAATGAGAGGGAGAAGGGTGGGGCTGCGAACGTCGTGCAGCTACCTCACAATCTCCGACCAGCTCCACTGAGAAAAACTGAGTCTCACTCGATCTGGGCACCTGAATCTGCACACAAGGTGCAGGGAGTAACGTGATTACACCAACTCAGTAAGTAACAAATATAAATAAGGACATGAGTGCAGTGACGAGCTTTAAAGTCATGTAAAGATCATATAAGAAATATAAGGGGAAAATAGTAAAACAAGTCAGGAAATCTACGTTCCGAAAGTTTCATAAACTCCATTTATCTCCCTTCCAATCTCATGTAAAGCATTTATTCAACATTTATAGTTTAGAGGCAGAAATACAACGAAGAGTGAAAACAGTAGTTTCATAGAAAATAAGCCCCTCGGGCACACTGTCACTAACAAATAAAGCCTCTCAGGAAAGCCTCTCAGTCACTCGTGACTGATCTCTTGTCAATCAGCACTCATACTCAGCACTCACGCTCAATAGGTATCATATAATAACCATTGTGGCGTGCAGCCCGACCCATAAATATTCGACTGCGCTCACAGGGGGTGTACAGACTCCGGAAGGGATCCTTCAGCCCAATCGCTATATCGCTGTGGGTGCAGCCCGATCCAATATATATATATATATATATATATATCATTGTGGCGTGCAGCCCGACCCAATATATATGTATATAACGCTGCGGCGTGCAACCCGATCCATCACCATCCTCACAAGTCCGGCTCTCGGCCTTGCTAACTCATCACCCTCACAAGCCACTCTGGCAACTTACCACAAAACATGGGGACTCAGCCCAAAAATATCTTTCATTGTTTGAAAACAGGGTGATAAACAGGAATGAACAAGTATAAATCATGACTGAGGTTATATTTTCTATCAAAAGCAGTGTGAGAATAGTAGTAAAATACCTCTGAGGGTCCAAACAGGTCGGCACAAGGCCCCAAATATGGCATACAGCCCAAATATAGTATAAATCTCTAAAACACGGAGTTTCATGTGAATTTCAAATCAAATACGCAATGTAATAGTCGCTATTGGACAGACCAAGTCACAATCCCTACCGGTGCACGCCCACACGCCCGTCACCTAGTATGTGTGTCACCTCATTTATCAAAACAATACGAAATATCGGGGTTCCATACCCTCAGGTCAAGATTTACGTTTGTTACTTACCTCAAACTGGAAGAAAACTACTCCGCGATGCCTTTGCCTCTTGACTCGGCCTCAACGCGCTCCGAATCTATTCAAAACAGATTCATATCATCAAAATATGCTAAAGGGACAAAGCCCACTCGAAAATAACAAATTTACATCAAAAAACCCAAAATTGGCCAAACCCGACCCCCGGGCCCACGTCTCGGATTCCAATAAAAATCACAAAACTAGAATCGATACGCTCTCACGAGTTCATGCATACCAAATACATCAAAATCGGACCCCAAATAGCCCCTCAATTCCCCAATTTAAACACTCAAGTTTCAAGCTCTTAATCCTCCAAATTTCACCACTAAAATATGATTAAACAATGGGATAATTACCATAAACACAAGATACAAAGTCCATATAGCTTACCTCACTGAATACAGTTGATTCCCCCTTCAAATCCCAGCTCAAAGCTCCAAAATCCGTAAAAAATGATGAAGAAAATGAGAGAATTTCGCGAAGGCAACCTTATATAGGTTCTGCCCAGCGATATCGCACCTACGACCAAAATCCCGCACCTGCAGTGCCACACCTGTGGAAAATTCATCACAGGTGGGAAACTCACTTAAAGCCAAAATTCCGCATATGCGGTCCTCAACACGCACCTGCGGGCCCGCAGATGCGACCCAACTTCCGCACCTGCGCTCCCAAGCCAGGTTCCTATTTTCTGCATCTGTGCAAGGTGTTAAGCATCTGCGCAAGGTGTTCCGCACCTACGGCTCCCTGTCCGCTGGTGCTTCCACACCAGAAGGCCTGCACCAGCAGCCCTTTGCTGTAATTTTTCCCAACTTCCAACCTCCCGAAATCATCCGAAACCAATCTCGAGCCCCTCGGTCCCCAACTAAAAGTACCAACAAGTCGTATATTAATATACCAACCTAGTCGAACCCTTGGAACGCTAAAATAACATCAAAACACCAAATCAATTCCAAATTCAAGCCTAAGGTTTCTAAACTTCCGAAATTCGCCAACGATGCCGAAACCACCCAAACCACGTCCGAATGACCTGAAAATTTTCACACACATCCCAAATGACACTACGGACCTATTACAACTTCCAACACTCCATTCCGAACTCGATAGCTAATTTTCCACTGCCACTCGGAAATTGCCAAAAATCCAATTTTGCCAATTCAAGTATTTCTCTACTCCGGACCTCCGAATGACATTCCAAACACACTCCTAAGTTCCAGATCACCTAATGAAGCTATCTGAGCCACAAAACCCATATTCCGAGATCATTTATCTACAAGTCAACTTCCGGTTGACTTTTCCAACTAAATCCCCAATCAAAGAGACTAAGTGACTCATTTCTCACCACAACCGACCCGAACCCGAACCAATCAACCCAACGCAACACTAAAGAGTTGAACCAAACAAGAATGGAGCAGAAATGGAAAGAAAACAGGGCTAAACTCTCAGAACGACCAGTCGGGTCGTTACAATCGGTTATTGGTATTGGCATTTGACTATTATTCTTAGCTCGTCATTTCTTTCAGCCCAAGGTTAGTGTTGTTACTTACTGAGTACAAGGGATCGGTTGTATTCATACTATACTCTCACTTAGTGTGCACATCCAGGTACATCTGATCGAGGTGATTTTCTGACTTGAGTTGATGCCATCTTTTGGGAGACTACAAGGTAGCTGACATATCGTCTGCAGTCCTTGAAGTTTTCTTTCTGTTATCTCTATCTTTACTGTTCTTTTATTCTGACAGTTGTATTATAGGATTTTGCCCATACCTTGTTATTAAGTAGTGCTCGTTGACACCAGATTTGGGGGTTGGTTGTAGTAACATTATGGTTTTATTCTTAGTTACTTTATGATATTCTTCCACTATTGAGTTATTTTCCATCACGACTTATGGATTTGGGGTCATGACAGGGGGCTATGGATATACGAGGTGACGAGCGAATATGCATGTGCCTGGGTTTTTCATGATCTGGTGGGGGAAATTATATGCTCTCTTTGTGTTGTGATGAACTTGGTGATTTTTTAACTTATGCTTTATTTAATTCTATGACTAATAAACTCAATTAACTATGTTCGAAATCATGTTAGAACATATGACATCTTATAAAGGATTTAATGTTTTGTTTTCGGGCTGTTTACGTACTTAGTTGACCGTGAAATCATGAAAACCCTTTTATACTTGTTATTGTCTTTCTACGTAAGTTTATTTATCCGTAATATGTATGAGGATTGGGGCCTTAGGGATATTTTTGGCACGAGGGTTATTTCTGCGGTTGATATGATGTTGGCATGATAAGTATTTTCGTACGGTTTGAAATGAAATTAGATTTGATGGTTATTACCCTGAGAAAGGAAAGGAAGTTGGATTTCTGTTATGATTATTCATTTGTTAAGTACTTACATGCCTTTTTACTTTGGTTTCTATTAATTTTAATTTTTTTGTAAGATACTTCCGTTTGAGTTCCTTACATAGTTACTTCTGTGATTTCCATTTGACCTGTTACAGTTATAGCTATGTTTTTACCTTCTCTGTTATTGATACACCTACATTCTAACTTGATTTACTTCTGTTACATGCCTTCTTCGAATTCATGTCTTTACTTGTTATTAGCCCATACCTACTACATGCCTCTAATTGTCACGTGATTTGCTTGTTCGATGCCTTAACCTGCTACATGTCTTCATTCACTACATGCCTTAACTTACTATATGTCTTCACCTACCATATGCCTTTACTTGTTAAATGCCTTAACTTGCTACATTTATTCACTCACTACATGTTTTAACTTGCTATATGTTTATGCTCTACTTACCATATGCCTTCACGGGGTGAATGCCTCTATTTGCTATGTGCTTCTACTTTCTACATGATTTCATATATTGAATGCCTTCATTTGATCCGTGTTCTTACTTGATAAACATATTTTCTAATTTCATATACTACTCTCCTTTGCTTAATTAGATTGAGTGACTTGCAGATTAGTTATCTAATATACCTTGTGGGAGCCTTGTCATTATAAATAGTAGACTAGTTATGATATTGGACTGCTCATTCTACTCTATTGAGTATTATTACCTATTTGGATACCGCGTGTTCGTTTCGTAGTGTTACGTTGTGAACTTTTCTCGTGTTTGGTTGTTGTTGTGGTTACATATGATAATGTTAATATTGTGAATCGGGTTGCACGCCGAAACAGTATTGAAATAAATTGATATTGGGGGATCGGGTTGCACGCCATAATGGAATAGGAAATGATATGATATGAAGAGATAAGGACGGGATATGATATGAACAGATGATGATATGGCATGATAATGGAAAATGGATCATGGTACTATGTTAATTGTTAGGATCAGATTGTACGCCGCAGCAGATTTGATGTGTTGTAGTTATTTGTAGCTGTAGAGTTTATTTTCTGTGTTGTGATATGAGATTTGAGAATTTGATATTCTGGGGCCCTCTGTCATTTGTATTATTGTTCATTTATTACGTGGTTAAGTAGGTATCTTTTCTCGTATCTACACTTTCTGCTTATCATCGTCACAGGTAATATAACTAGGTATCTTTAAACTTAAAACCTCGTCACTACTTCACGGAGGTTAGTTAAGATACTAACTAAATACATGGGGTCGGTTGTACTCATGCTACTCTTCTGCACCTTGTGTGCAAATCTTGGATCCACGTAACCGTGGAAGATGAAGCCTTGCACTGAAGATATTCCAGTGTTCTAGATCCAAGCTACTTCTTGTTCATGGTAGTTTAGGACTTAAACTCTATTTATGTATATTTCAACAACTATTGTATGATTTCTTCATTTCAGATTGTAAATCTATATCATAGTGGCTCATAACTACCAATCCTTGGGAGGTTGTATAGAATTTAGTCATTTTATTTCTTGTTGTTAATAATCTATACATGGTTCTATGTTTGTCTTACCTAGCATTAGAGTTAGGTTCTATCACGACTATGTAGTTTTAGGTTGTGACAAGTTGGTATCAGAGCACTAGGTTCATAGGTTCTACGAGTCATGAGCAAATATCTAGTTGATTAACAGTACGGGGTTAGGTCAGCTATGAAGAGATGACACTGTGGATTACCGATGATGTGTTCTATGGCTTCGAACTAAGTAGGGGAGTTTCTATCGATGATTAGATTGCATGGTCACGCATTTAGGGTAGATGCTCGTTGCTGATGTAGTGTGCAAGGAAGAAGATCATTTGGTTGCTCCTTCTGGTTATTCATGTGCGAGCGAATTGTGGGTTGTTCGGTGCGTATCAATTATGTAATGGAGATTAGAGCAAGTTAGGTGATTATCGAAACGAATTTGATGAGCTCAATATTTATATATGTCATTTGAGGATTTTGAAATTTGTGCATGGTTAGAGCTCGAGGTCATTAGTTAATGGTGACTAGATCTGCGGTACTTCAATATCAATAATGATTCTACATGGCAGTATTAGAGAGAAGCAAGAAACGACTTCGGATTTGCAGAAAGCTCCTTCAGAGCGAGCATTTCGGATTGAGTTTACTTTTGGGTGTGGTTGTCTGCATGACTCGGTTGAGTTAGAGGAATCAGTTCTGATGATTTGATTATGTGTTAGCGGGTTTCAGAGAATTCATGATGGTTATGGACACGGCTTGTGGTTGATGTCATCTACAGGTATAGAAGGTGTGTTGTGTGTGGTAATGTCCTCTTGGACTAATTTAAATGGATGATTCTTGATTGGTGAGATGTTCATCCTGCTTTTGGTTCAGAGTTGACTATGAGGTTTTTGCATTTTCACAAATTAGCATGATGATTGTAGAGCGCCGTCTGGGGTTGGAAGTTGCGAGTTCAAGGTTGTGATTTATATTTGAAAGAAAGATCGTAAGTTTTAGATGGCAGGGCTGATTTCGGACGTTTAAGAGAATGTTGGCATTATTTTGTATCACCTGAGAAAGAGCATTATAGGAGGAGCATTGTATTTTGACTTACGGGTGCTCGGTCAACGTTACAGTGGTCACCTAGTTTTGGGTTTATTGAGGTTTAGGTTTTTCTACGTGGAACAGAAGAACTATATGGGTATTTTTTCATAAGACGATGGAGTATAAGTGAAGTATTAGCCATTTGAGTTATGGAGTTGAGATCGGATATGGATATTCCAATATTCATGAGATTTAGAGATGAGATGTCCTCGTAGGCAGACTATTCCTTGATTATTGATTGTGAGAAAATGTTGAAAATTTGATAGTAACGGGTATATGTTGTGGATAAGTTTCTATGGACTTTTGGAAGGTTATATATACATGTTTGGGAATGATTAGAATTGGTTTTAGGGATATCTATAAGCCTAATGAGAATGTTTATTCTATATCTGATCAGGTTTGGTTATCCTTACGCAATTGTTACCGTGGATATATCATCGGGAAGAATGGATATTATTCATGCCCTAGTCTATGTTATGTGTTTCTCTCTTAGGTTATGACGGGTTGTGAGTTTTCATGATTATTCTCACGCATGTTGTAATCCCGTTTACAGCCTATGATGATATGGGCGAGATGGCCCTCGTGATGTTGAATTTCTTATTGCACCCTAGTTGTGCTAGCCTCCTTTAAATATTGTGTTATGTATATTCACCTTTCCACAATTATATTTGTGTAGTTATTGTGTTTGATGTTGACGCACATGTTCTTAGTGAGCACGAGAACCATGGCTCGATGGGTATCCATATGTCGATTGATATGTTTTGGATCAGGTTGTGCGCCGCAACAGAGTTATGTGGGACACCTTTCCTTGTGTTTATTTCGTGTTTTGTTTTCCCTTGTGGGATGAGTTCATGAGATTATGTTTTGTTGTTATATCAGTTGTACTTGTTGGATAGTCCTCTTATTTCTTTCAATTTTAGAATATATCTTAGTTGTTGCTTGTTTGGGGCACAGACCGTGTGATGTGAGGTTCTATGTGGCTTTCGGGTGTGATTTGTCGAATGAGTTGCTCGCACTGGGTGAGGCGATGTTTCTAGACCTGAGATTTGCACTATCGTATTGGGATAAGGAATGTTTGGAAGAATGATACCATATTTCAACTCAGAATTTGGCAATGGTCCTTGTCGGACGAGAGAGCTTCTTAACTTGACTATTTCATTGGTGGTTATGAGTTCTTGCATGTTTCATTTATTATTAGCAGCATCGCGAAGGTCAGAAATGAGGTTTCATTTGATATGAGGTATATTACCAGTACCGGGATTGTTATTGGGCAGCTATGGTGGTCGGAAGTTATGATACATGTATTTGAGTTATGTGGAATCTCATGTGATTATACCCTAGGCTATTTTTATGGCTTGATTCATCTTATCGAGGCTTATATAGTGTATTGATGCGAGATTCGGGTCTTATGATGAGTTTCAGATGTTGAGGATTGGGTTCTAAGGTTTATGGTATAAGGATGAAGTAAGATCTTCAACTAAGTTGTGTTGTCATGCTTATATTGATTGGGATGACGTGGGATCACCCACAAGTATGTGTATGGTGAGCTCATGCAATGATTTGATGGCTTTGGAACGACTATTGGCACGCTCGAGGACAAATGTATGTTTAAGTGGGGGAGAATGTAATGACCCGACCAGTAGTTTTGAGCATTTTTGTATTCATCTCGGTCTTTTGAGGTCATGAGTAGATTCGGATGGTGCATTATGACTTGCGTGTATCGTCGGCTTCGATTTTCAAGTAGTTCGGGATAGATTTAGAAGGATGATTCTCACTTGAGTAGCTTGAAGTTGAAACAGTTGACCAAATTTGACTTTTGTATAATTTACCTCTGATCGGAGTTTTGATGGTTCTGGTAGGTCTGTATGGTGATTTTGGACTTTGGCGTATGCCTGGATTTGCATTTGGATGTTTCTATAAGATTTCGACATTGTTTGGCGAAAGTCATCAATTTAAAGGTTTGGAATGTTATAAGTTTACCGGGAGTTAACTTTGATGATATCGGGTTCGGATTTTTGATTCCATGAGTTGCAATAGGTTTTTATGTCATTTGGAACAAGTGTGCAAATTTTGAGGTCATTCCGAGTCAATTTGATATGGTTCGGCACGAGCTTTGGAAGTTAGAAAGTTTAAAAGTTCAATAAGTTGGATTTGAGGTGCAATTCGGGTTTTTGATGTTGTTATGTGTGATTTGAGGCCTCGAGTAGGTTTGTGTTATGTTTTGGGACTTGTTGGTATGTTCAGACAAGGTCCCGAGGGGCTCGGGTGAGTTTTGGGGTGACTTGAGATCATTTTGGATGGGTTTTGTGTTGTTGGTTTTCTGATGCTTCAGGTGGTCTTCGAGAACGCTAAGGAGTAGTCACGATCGTGGAGTGTAAGATGGAGCTGGCTTCTTTTCTTCTACGCGCTCGAGAGAGCAGGGACACGTTCACAGAGCTTAGTGTGGTTGGTCCATCACGTTCGCGATTAGAGGTACGCAATTGTCGTGCAATGTAGACTCGGAGAAGTTCCTCTACGCGTTCGCATGAGTCAGGTCACGTTCGCAAGGATCTGCTCGGTGTTCATTGCGTTCGCAGGGGAGTAATCGCGAAATCAAAGTGTATTTTTCTAGAAGTGCTATTTTTTTCTACATAATCGCGAGAGCTATTCCGCGATCGCGATGCATATGCATGGGCAGTTCTATAAAGTAATCTATTTTCGGACTTTGAGTAATTTTATCACATTTTGAGTTAGGGAGCTCAAATTTATGTGATTTCGGAGAGGATTTTCACCACATGGATTGGGGTAAGTATTCTTGACTAGATTTTATTATATTCCATGATTCCATCTTTGACTTTTGCATTTGATCGATGATTTTAAAAGACAAATTGGGGGGGTTTGTCAGAACTTTTCAAAATTGAATATTTGTGATTTGAGCATCGATGCGGAGTAGGATTTGAGTGAAATTAGTATGGTTGGACTCGTATTCGAATAGGTTGTCAGAATTTTTGAGTTTTGTCATATTGCGGGGAGCGGGCTCAGGTTGACTTTTTGGTTTACTCTAAGTACTTGATTAAAGACTCGACCTTTATCATTTGGGTTTATTTCCTCCTGCTCTTCTACCCTCTTCTTAGGGTTAGCTAAACTGTAGTCATTTTTAGTTTGCACAAGTTTAGTCATACTACTAGCGTTCTTGTAGTTTCTACTTGTTTGATTCTAGTTTGGTTCATTGCATATTGTGTGCTAGTGATTCTTCCTTATCCTGTTGTAGGTATAGTAACTGCAGTTTAGGATGATAGAGTAAGGTCATGTCCTCGGGAGGGGCAGGGGGTAGGGCGAGGGGTGGGCGGCGGACAAGAGGCGCTATGGGAGTCAAGGGAGTTAAGGGAAATAAGGAAGCCTATAGGTTGAGAATCGGGTCATGTAACATAGGCACTTTGACGGGTGAGTCTATAGAGTTGGCTAGGATGCTCCAGAAGTAGGAAGGTTAATATAGCATGTGTCCAGGAGACTAAGTGGGTAGGATCGAGGGAGAGGGATGCGGATGGGTATAAGTTGTGGTACTATGGGGTCCTGAAGGGTAAGAATGGAGTGGGTATTTTGGTAGATAGGGATCTTAGAGAGTCTTTGGTAGAGGTTAGGCCGGTGAATGATAGATTAATGACTATTAAGATGGTGGTTGGTGAGTGTACCGTAAATGTCGTTAGTTCTTACGCGCCACAAGCAAGCTTAGATGAGGAGGTTAAAAGGCGTTTCTGGGAGGGGTTAGATGAGATTGTGCGTAATATTTCGCCTGCCGAGAGGTTATTTATAGGAAGGGATTTCGATGGTCATATTGGGTCGTCTACATGTGGCTATAGTGAGGTGCATGGAGGCTTTGGTTTTGGGGATCGGAACGGAGGAGGTACCTCACTACTGGATTTCGCTAAGGCATTTGAGTTGGTGATTGCGAACTCGAGTTTTCCGAAGAAAGAGGAGCATTTGGTTACTTTCCAAAGCACGGTGGCGAAGACGCAGATTGACTATCTCCTCCTTAGAAGATGTGACAGAGGGTTGTGGAAGGATGGCAAGGCTATCCAAGGTGAGACCCTCGCGATGCAGCATAGGCTCTTTGTGATTGAAGTCGGTATTATGATAAGGAAGAAGAAAAGCTATGCACGAGGACGTATGAGATTAGGTGGGGTGCCTTGACTATGGATAAAGCTCAAGAGTTGGATGGGAGGTTATCAGCTATGGGATCCTTGAGGAGTACTGGAGACGCGAGCATTATATGGTCGACTACAGTCAAATTGTATAAGGAAGACATCAAGAGAGGTGTTAGGGGTCTCGTCGGGATACTCTGGTGGTCACAAAGGAGGCTGGTGGTGGAATGAAGTGGTTCACGGTAAAGGGGAAGCGAAGAAGGCGGCGTACCTGAAGCTAGTAGGGAGCACTGGCGAGGAGGAGATGAGAGCGAACAGTGAGAGGTATAAGGTATCTAGGAAGGAGGCTAAGGCGAGAGAGAGGAAGGCTCGGGATCTGGAACAAGTGAGGTACATTAAAGACGAGGACAGTAGAGTTGTGATGGAGGATGACCAGATTAAGCGGAGATGGCAGACCTACTTTCATAAACTTCTGAATGAAATGGGATCGCGATATTGTGCTAGGTTAATTGGGCCATTCCGAGAGTCATTGCGACTTTAGGTATTACAGGCGCATCAAGGTTAGGGAGGTCGTGGAATCTATGCATAAGATTAATAGGGGCAGAGCTACCGGGCCAGACAAAATTCTGGAAGAATTTTAGAGGTGTGTGGGTAGAGCATGCGTGGAGTGGCTAACTGGGTTGTTTAATGTTATTTTCAAGATGAAAAAGGATGTCGGAGGAGTGGAGTTGGAGTACGGTTTTTCCGTTGTAAAAAAACAAAGGTGATAACATGAGTTGTAACAACTATAGGGGTATCAAATTACTGAGTCATACCATGAATGTTTGGGAGAGGGTGGTAGAAATGAGGGTGAGGAGGACCGAATCTATTTCAGACAACCAGTTGGGGTTCATGCCGAGGCGCTCTACCACAGAACCTATCCACCTTATTAGGAGGTTGGTGGAACAATTCAGGGATAGGAAGAGGATTTTCACATTGTGTTTATTGATCTGGAGAAAGTGTCACGCCCCGAACCTAGGGGAGAGACCGCACCCGGTGCCTCACCTATCCTTGCGTACCAACCTACGACTAAGGGACTCTGAACATATAATGTCATACTTTGGTCATGGCCACATTGCAAGATAATTTGCGAAGCAAAATATAAAATTGAACGAAATCTAACGCTTACTAAACATCAATATAAAGTTGGGCCGACAAGACCGCCATAACTACTATAGCTGACAAACCAATAAAATATACATACAAGGCCTACAAACCCAACATACTGCACTAACTGACAGGATATGTCTACAAGCCTCTACTGATGGATGTACTGTGATCGGAACAAGGCCCAGGCCTACCCATAACCTATATACATATATACACAAGATGTACACAAACTCAAGACTCGGCAACTCCGAATGACATGTAGCTTATCGATAAAGCTGAACTTGGGCAACACCTATTAAGGAGGTCTACACGTCTGTCTGTATGAACCTGCACGCATGAAATGCAACGTCCCCATAAAAAGGGACATCAGTACGAAATAACGTACCGAGTATGCAAGGCAATAAAATAATTGAAAGTTGAAACCGAACTGATAATATAATAACTGAAAGTAAATGGGAGTCAAAGATGATCTGAAGATATACTTACCTGTTGATACTAACTCAACTCTCTCAATATAGTAAATAAAATAGATGTCCTCCCCTAAAAGGCTCGGAACGTGTAACTGCTCTATCATAGTAGGCTCGCTCATAGGCGCTCGGCCATACTAGGCTCTGTATCTCGGCCATGTTGGGCTCGCTCATAGATGCTCGGCCACAGTAGGCTCGGTGTATAACTTACCATCTGATCAGAGGTTTCCCAATAGGGTCCTGCCCACCGATTATAGCTCGGTGGTGGGGAAAATACTGTAATACTATATATATATAGACCCGCCGCTCTCTTGACTGGAAGAAGACAATACTCAATTGAATATGAAGTCCCGATAAGGGAAAATACTACAACTTATGAGATTAGGATAATGTATATAAATTCGGGAGTATGAACTTCTCTTATGCCTCGTTATCAAACACATGTAGTTACGAGATCATGAAAAAATGAAGGAAAGGCTTAACCTTAACATACCCGGACTGATTCTCTTGATAATTCCTCTAACACACATCTTTTGCAACGAAACATGTAACGGCGGATCGAAGTAGGAAAAAATCCGTATGATGTTCTTAACAAAGATTTTACCTTACTCCCTTAAAATTTCAAATCCCGTTGCTATTACGTAATATAATCTCGTATGAATTTTGTACAAGAAAATCACGTTGCTATGTAGATGAGATACAAGCATTTCTCAAGCAAATCACTTTGCTATGTAGACTAAAGATCATTCTTTCTGATTTTTGAGAAGTATTCTTAATAGAATCTTTCAACCAAAACAAGATAAGGTGCGCATACTTTAAATATTGCCACCACCTCCTTAAGCATAAGGATTGGTGGAAATTTGCTGCCATATTTTCCATACTCCCACGTGGAGGTTGTCCCCTAGTAATTATCCAAGATTCTCACTTAATTAATTATCCACAAAATTTAATTTACAAGTTAATCTCCCACTTAAAAATCCATAATTATTCAATTATCCACATAATTAAGAATTATCTCAAATTACCTAAAATACTAATCACTTTTAACACATTTTATACATCTTATTATCATGGTTATTAATGAGTGGTGATTTTACCACTCATTTTAGCCTCTTTTCTTTAGATTTTGCGTCCTTTAATGATAATATTATGGTGTGTATTGTTATATTTTCAGGTTAATGATGCCATGAAATGATTTGAATTCAATTGAAGTGAAATTGAGCAAAAAATGGTTGAAAGAATGCAAAAGTCTCCAGGGATTCTGCATCTGCGGAATATTGTGCGCAGAAGAGATCTCGCACCTGCGAGGAGAGAGTCTCATTTGCGAAGTTGAGCTGCTTGACCTAGGATCGCATCTGCGAGTCAAGACCCGCTTCTACAGTTGCGCATCTGCGCTTTCAAGACCGCATCTGCGGATCCAATGCTTCCCTTCATTTTCTGCATCTACGATGGGCGATCCGCATCTGTGGAGCCGCTCCTGTGAGGATCTTTCCGCAGGTGCGGTCAACGGGCATCGGTTGTGGGCAGAAATGACAATTCACATTTTCTCAATTCCAAACCCACAAATACATGACTATTAAATCTTAGACAGATCTTTGGCAAATTTTCAGTCCTTACACTAGAGAAAACAAGTTTTGGAAGTTAGGGTTCTTGCACACACACTTGGGTATTGAAGATTTGAAGCTTTTTGTTGAGAATTTCTTACTCCTTTATGCTCAGTTCTTCATTTCCTTGCTCTGTATTGTATATCTAAGTGTGTAATATTTTTTCCAACACTTGAATCTTGTTTATGGGAATGTTCATATTTAAAGTGTGGATTAAATACCTTGTTGTTCTTATGTATTGAATGATTTTTTGTTATTTATGAAGTGAGTTATTGTTTCTTTAATTATTCTTTTTCTTTATTGTTACCAAAGGGATTAGCTAACCCTAGGACACGCCCATTAACTTCGAACTAATTTTGGAAAAGATAATTTGGGGTTGGAAAAGATTAATTAACAAGAACTTGAGGCTTTTACCCTCATTTTATAGATTCTACCTAGGGATAGGATTGAACTACTTGTAGCCATATCCGGGTGTGCTTAATCTCTAAATTGTCTTAGGGATAATTCAACTAGGAAGTCTTGTTAATCTTCGGAAGAAGCTAATTTAGAATTGTTATCCGTGGCTAATTAACATAAACTCGCTCATATTTATAAAATCGTGAAATACATTGGATCATTACTTGAGTGTAATTCCCGATGCATACATACTTGTAGCCATTGATCATGTTACTTGCTTTCTAGGTTAGTTTATATCTTCGCAATTAGGTATAAACATTTTCACAACCAAATTCTGAGATTTTGGCATTGCATAACAAGTGATAATTCTCTTACATTCCTAATCGCCTACATATTATTCTCTGTGGGATTCGACCCCGACTCATAGTTGGGTAATTTATATTGCATGCGACCGTGTCCATTTACTTTTTATTAGTGGATTTGGATGTCATAAAAATTGGCGCCATTGCCGGGGATCGAACCCACGATCGGTGTAAATGAAAATTTGGTTGAGATTGACTTTAGTCCGGGGGAAATAGAGGATGTCAAAATCCGGTAAGAATTGAAATTTGGAGGGTTGATGTCACATTCCAAACAGTTTTCAACATTGGACTTGTGTGGTGATATGAGAATTGAACTACACAAGTCAATGAGGGATTGCGAGGAGGAAAGGCAAAAGCCATACATTTTACAATTTGAAAGAGCAAGAAGGCAAAATGACATTCCTCACATGAAAACAAAGAAGTGCAAAATTAAGAAATTAAAGTTTGGTTTGATCATCAACTTACCATCCCCCACCGCTCGTGGTCAAAAGCTTGATTCCAAGCTAGGTGCCCAGTTCATATCGTCCAAGTGGCGAGAAAAGTGGTAAAGTTGATCCACGTCGTACCACAACATTAAATGCGGAACTTGGTGGGAGGCAACCCATCGTTTTCAAAATTTTTAGCATTTTAAAAAAAAATTAGAATAGCTTAGTGTGTTACTTTTGACTAATCTGCCAAGTTTTATATTTTTGGAGTTGAATTAAGAAGATTGGGGTGTTGGAACAACCCAAAGCAGTAGTTGCCTAGAATTGACTGTTGAACCCAGGTGTTCTCACACCTCCGGTCAGGACACGTGCAGATGCGCTTTCGCAGCAGCGAATACCCAAGCGCAGATGCGCAAACTTCCGTAGGAGCAGTCTTCTTCTCGCAGAAGCGATTAGTTACCCGCAGGTGCGAAAGTTGGGGAAGTTTAATGAACTAAATCCCTAATTTCATCAGGTATTTTCTGGATTTATTTTCCCAAAAACCTACACTCCCCCATCCCTAACTTACTCCAAATTCTCCATTGCTCGTGATCTCTACTGCGCTCACACAAGACACAGGTATCTCTCATGTCTCTCATCTACTTCTCTTTTCTTCTTCTTCTTTTTCTCATGAATCTCATGGTTGTTCCCCTTGATTCCCCAGTTCCCTATGATCAATGCTAAAATTAGGGTGAAGAATTTGGTTAAGAGTAGGTTAGTGTGTGCTACTACTGATGAAACAAATTTGTGGGAAATCTGAGTACCCAATTTGTGTGAAGAAGAATCAATTTTACACTGCTTGCAAAGTGTTCGACAGATTGTCCAAAAGAAAATTGTGTGCTAAGTACCTAAAAACAATCTTAATAGAGTCATAACTTCATGTAGAGAACTAATTTAGAAGTCTTGAGTACAAATTAGGTGCTAAACATCATGCTTCAAGTGAAAAGAATCGAAACAAATGCTGGGCAGTTGAACCCCCTGATGAACTCTACAGATGCGAGAAAAATGTCGGAGATGCAACCTCGCACCTGCGTTGATTGTTCCACATGTGCAACTTTTGGCAGAATGGGCAAAATCGCAAAAGCGGTGGGAGTCTCGCAGATACGTGACCGCACCTGCGATGGTTCTTCCACAGGTGCGGAAACTGGGTAGAAAGTGCAATTCCAGTAGCTTTGCAATTGGAGTTTCTCGGGCCTGTTCAACTTGATTCTTTGGCCTAATTACATTGTTTTAAATTTCTTAACATGATTCTACTGCCCAACTAACTTTCTTTTGATTTTTTTGAAGGTACTTCGAGCTAAAATGGATCCGAACATGAACATAAATGCTCCGCACAGTCATGAAATTGAGGAGGAAGCTGAAGAACAATTTGATAACTCACGCTTCATGTCTGCTGATTGTCATTGCTGGTATTATGACAATTTTATCACAAAGAAGATAGTGCTCGAGAAAGGGATTGCCGGGGATAAATTGGTCGAGTTGCTCCCAGAATTCTATGGCCGCTTACAATCCTTCAGATGGTCATGCTTCATTCTAACTCCATACAAGGTCAATGAGGAGTGGGTTCGCGAGTTTTACATGAACCTTAAGCGTACAAACTTCGCCGACCCACAACTCACCATTAGAGGCAAAACAGAGAGGTTTGGGATTGAGCAGATTAATGACATACTAAGGATTCCTAACCATCCACTCGAGCCAGTGCAAGAAAAAGATAATTTCAACAATGCAGAATGGCTGGTGTCTAAACTTTATCCTGCAAGCATGAGAGTAAAATGGGCCAACAAGAGAAGGGCTTTGAAGTCGATCGACTTCACAACTGAAGAAAAAATATGGCTCTACATCCTCTGCAATAGGGTATCTGTCACGCCCCAAAATCGAGGGACGAGACCGGCGCCTAACCGGATGAACCCGGTCAAGCGGACCTGGATTGCCTATCCTACCCAACACATTTCCCCGTGTTCATATTGTACATTTATAAGTGAAATAGAAAAATAGAATCAAAGCATACGTTTACAACATAAGCCAAATTTCCTCTTTTAACGTTTTCCAAATTTAATCTTCCCAAAACATACATTCTAAAATACAACACTCCCGATACGGAATCATGATTACAAACGAGTACGACAACTACCCCAAATACATATATACAACCCACATAATGTCTATGGAACCTCTAAAGATACGGAGAAGAGTATATAAACTTGCCGACAACAAGGCCCCGGTTATACCTTAACAGAACAGAATATGCAAAGGAAGATGGCATAGACTACGCACGACCCCGAAAGGAAGTGGGGCTCACCAAAACTACTGAGGAGATGAAAGGAAGGCACCACTATCACCGGACCGATCTACCTGCTATAGAACCACCTACATCCATATAAAAGATGTAGCGCCCCCGGAAAAAGGGACGTTATTACCATGGAATAGTACTAGTATGTATGAACAAGTTTTACTCTAAGTAAAATCAAACAATAAACAGATAGGAGAAGTCAAAGAAACCAAACAAATACTGCACAAAGATACAGAAAACACAAATGAGAGTTCCACAGTTTCTTATTTCAATCGTTCTCCTGTTGCGGCGCGCAACCCGATCCCACCTTGAAATCATATTCCTCCCTTATTTCTTCTGTTGCGGCGTGCAACCCGATCCCACCTTACAATCACATTGCACCCTTATTACTTCTGTTGCGGCGTGCAACCCGATCCCACCGGAGTATTTCTCCTGTTGCGGCATGCAACCCGATCCCACCGGAGTATTTCTCCTGTTGCAGCGTGAAACCCAATCCCACCGGAGTATTTCTCTTGTTGCGGCATGCAACCCGATCCCACCTTACAATCACATTTGATAGCAACATCAACCAATCAATTCAATCACAAGGATTTTCATCATCAAGAATATACATTCGTAACAACCAAACAACCATGTGAATTCAAGGCCATAGTAATCTTTACCAAACAGTGAGTCATATACGGCATACCATCAACATATAGTTCAATTAGATAAATCCACATTTTCTTTCCATTACTTGCTACACAGCATTTAGCACTTAGATACATTCAAGAATTTGATTCGTTATCATTTCTTTTGTTTTGCAGCACATCCTCTCATACCGATGTATTCAACATTTAACGAGCTTTGCAATTGATAGAATAAGCACAAAGAATCACCTTTTCACAATCTCATATAGCATGGTGTCATGGTAATCAACTAGGACAATCAGAGAACAGAATCTTAAGCCTCAACACATTAGAATAATCGATTCACATATGCATAAGCCAGAAACTCATACCAAATGCTCGGACACTAACAAGGTGACTCTACGAAGATTAATGTTAGCCATACATACCTCGAGTTGGAATTCCCCTTTAATTTCCATTCTCAACCCACCGGACCTTCTATCTCCTCCAATCTAATTTACAAGATGCCATGTTTAGACTTAGAATTAGAAATCATGAACTCCTTTGGGCATTTTATCAAACACTATGTGATCCTTTAGATTAACTAGCCCCTTTTTAGTGAATGACTTCCCTAGCTTACTTCCCTTTGCTAGATTATAGAATATTATTCACATGCATGCAAGGTATTAACTTTCCTCTTCAAGAACCAACCTATGTGTGTTCTATTCTAACTAAATCTGAGAATTTGGGGAAATGGGGTGAAGACTTACCTCTTATGGTGAAGAAGATGATGACTACTCGATTAATTCCAGGCCTGAGTAGAGATGGAGGACCAACTTGGGGAAGATGAGAACTTCTCTCACTAGAACCCACTCTCACTTCTCACTACTTTGATCAGATAGTCTTTAAAAATGAAGGGGAGGGGTGTTTTATTAAACTGGGGGTCGGATTTAAATTTAGAAATTAGAAGCCAAGAAGCAGGTATGCGGTCAAAAATGCGATCGCATTCCTGTTATGCGGTCCGCATACCTGTCGCATAAGTGGCCTTCAGTTGGGCCAAAAAGAGAAGCAGACTGCCCAGGTATGCGACCATTATGCGGTCCGCATACCTGTTATGCGATCGCATAGTGCGTCGCATAACTCCCTCCGCAAAAATCAAGGTGCAAGAATGCGATAACTATGCAGCCCACATTCGAAAAATGCGATCGTATTCTAGGCTGCATAGCTGTCCTCAAAATGGACAGCAAACTATCCAAGTATGCGACCACTACGTGGCCTGCATACCTGGTCTGCGATCGCATAGTGGACCGCAGACCCGCGCAATTCTGGTAAATTTTATCTTTTAAGTTCCGGGGTACTTTTTACTCCATAAGGGTCCGTTTTAAGAATTTCTACAGTTATAACCACATGGGGACCTATTCGGGCATTTTTTTACACTTGAAATTTTACGGGTCTTTACATCCTCCCCCACTTAGAATCATTCATCCTCGAATGAGGATCGGGGAACCACTTAGTTAAGAGAACACAAAACATGCCAACCCCCAAATTTTTACTAACTCCAATATTTCCTGAAATTTTTGCTAGAGTTTCCTTTGTAATTAGGCCTATCTACCAGTCAGAGAGCCCCCGAAACACATTTTAACCAATTCCACACATTTTCAAGTACTCTATCAACTTGCACATAATCTGGTCATTTCAACAAGTTGCATATAATTCAATTACTTCCATAAGCCACACATAGTTCAGTTAACTCTACAAATTTGAACATAATTCAACTATTACAATGAGTTGCACATAATTCAGCTATTATAATGAGTTGCACATCATTCAGCTATTTCAATGAGTTTCACATGATCCAACTAATCACAACAACATATACATTTATGGCACAAAGTTTGAGAAGTCACAATAGTAGGGTAATTAGGGGAGTGGAGTATTCTTGCACAAAATTTGACACCAATGTAATTGCTTAGAGATGACAACTTTCAAAACCACTACCAGACTTATTCAAACAAGTGGGGATATTTCTCTTTCATTTCATTTTCCGCTTCCCACGTGGCTTCTTCGACTTGTTGACTCCGCCATAATACTGACCGAAGCGACCTCTTTGTTTCTCAACCTATGAACTTGCCTATCAAGAATTGCAACCGGAACCTCTTCATATGACAACTTTTCATTAATTTCAATGGTCTCAACCGGCGCGATGACAGATGGATCTCCAACTACCTTCTTCAGCATGGGCACATGAAACACCGGGTTCACTAGTGACATTTCAGGGGGCAATTCTAGCCTATACGCCACTTGACCTATCCTTTGAGAAATCCTATATGGCCCAACATATCTTGGGCTCAATTTCCCTTTCTTCCCAAACTGCATCACTCCTTTCATGGGAGACACCTTCAAGAATACCCAATCATCTACTTGAAACTCCAAATCTCTTCGACGAACGTCCGTATAGGATTTCTGATGACTCTGGGCAGTCTTCATCCTCTCCTGAATGACTCTAAATTTTTCCATAGCTTGGTGCACAAGATCAGGTCCTAGAAGTTCCGCCTCACCAACCTCGAACCATCCAATCGGAGACCTACACCTCCTTCCGTACAATGCCTCAAATGGGGCCATCTGAATACTAGTATGGAAACTGTTATTATAAGCAAATTCTATAAGTGTCAGTGACCATCCCAGCTACCCTTGAAATCTAATACACAAGCCCGTAACATATCTTCAAGCGTCTGAATGGTCTGCTCTGCCTGACCGTCCATTTGCGGGTGGAAAGTTGTGCTGAGATTTACCTGCATACCCAAACCTTGCTGAAATTTCTTCCAAAAGTTAGCTGTGAACTGGGCCCCTCGATCCGAGATAATAGATACTAGAGTGCCATGGAGCCTGACTATTTCCTTGATATACAACTGAGCGTACTATTTTGCAGTATCGGTGGACTTGACTTGCAAGAAATGCGTCGACTTCGTGAGCCGATCCACTATTACCCAAACTGAGTCGAATCTACGCGGAGTGCGAGGTAACCCCATCACAAAGTCCATATTGATCATTTCCCATTTACACGTCGGTATTCCCATAAGTTGTGCCAACCCACCGGGCCTCTAATGCTCGGCCTTCACTTGCTGACAATTTGGACACCTAGCCACCAAGTCCGCCAATCCCTTCTTCATACCATTCCACCAATAAATCTCCTTGATATTGTGATACATCTTCGTAGAACCTGGGTGTACGGAATACCTGGAATTGTGAGCCTCTGCCTTAACTCTCTCCCGAAGATCATCCACATCCGGAACATATAGCCTCCCTTGGCACCACAAAACATCGTCATCATTGTCGAGTGAAAATGTTGTAGTCTTGTGATTCAAAATTTCTTCTCTCAATTGTGCCAAAGTTGGATCCCTGAATTGCTTTCCCTTGACTTCCTCTACAAGAGAAGACTCCACTCCATTACGCACCACGACATCCCCTTCATCTTAGGCCAAAATACATACCCCTAGACTGGCCAACTGATAAAACTCCCAAGCCAAAGGCCTCTGACCTGCTTCCAAAATGAGCCAAGCTACCCATGGATTTCCGACTAAGACCGTCGGTTACCACATTCGCCTTTCTTGGATGGTACAAAATATTCATATCATAATCCTTGAGCAATTCTAACCACCTCCGTTGCCTTAATCTCAACTCCTTCTATTTGAATAAGTACTGAAGACTCTTGTGTCCACATGGACCCCATAGAGATAATTCCTCCATATCTTCAATGCAAACACAACCGCCGCGAGCTCCAAATCATGCGTCGGGTAATTCTTCTCATGATTCTTGAGCTGCCTAGAAGCATATGTTATTACTTTACCACATTGCATCAATACACACCCCAAACCAACCCATGAATCATCACAATACACCACAAACCCTTCAGAACCTTCTAGCAAGGTCAACACTGGCGCCGAAGTCAATCTTGATTTCACCTCTTGAAAACTCTTTTCGCAAGCATCGGACCACTGAAACTTAATCGCTTTCTACGTAAGCTTAGTCAATGGGGAGGCGAGGGTAGAGATTCCCTCCAAGAACCTCCAATAATATCCAGCCAAACCCAAGAAACTGCGAATCTCTGTCGGGGTCGTTGGTCTAGGCCAATCCTTTACCGCTGCAATCTTTTGGGGATCAACCCGAATCCCTTCCTAGAAAAAACAAGGCCCAAAAAGGTGACTGATTCTAGCCAAAACTCACATTTTAAAAACTTTGCATACAACTGGTGCTGATGAAGAGTCTGCAGAACTGTCGTGAGGTGATTAGCATGATTTTCCTGACTTCGCGAATAAACAAGGATGTCGTCAATGAAGACAATCACAAAGGAGTCAAGAAACGGTTTGAAAACCTGATTCATAAGATCCATAAAAGCTACTGGGGTGTTGGTTATCCCAAAAGACATTACCAGAAATTCAAAGTGCCCATATCGAGTCCTGAAGGCAGTCTTAGGAATATCATGATCCCTGATCTTTAACTGGTGATACCCGGACCGCAAATCAATCTTTGAGAAGAACTTAGCACCTTGCAACTGGTCGAACAAATCATCTATCCGAGGCAATGGGTATTTGTTTTTTATGGTGACTTGTTGAGCTGCCGATAACCAATACACATCCAAAGCGATCCATCTTTCTTTCTGACCAAAAGAACCGGTGCTCCCCAAGGTGACACACTTGGACGAATGAAACCCTTTTCTAATAGATCTTTCAGTTGTTCTTTTAACTCTCTCAATTCTGTTGGCGCCATTCGGTAGGTTGGAATAGATATTGGCTGCGTATCTAGAAATACATCAATACCGAAATCGATCTCTCTATTTGGTGGAATCCCACGAAGCTCGTCCGAAAATACTTCAAGAAATTCATTCACAACAGGCACAGATTCGGGAGCAGGCACCTCTGAAGTGGTGTTCGCAACCCGAACCAAATGGTAGATGCACCCTTTTCTGATCATATTTGAGGCCTTAAGGTAGGAAATAAATCTACCTCTTGGAACAACATTATTCCCCTCCCACTCAATAATTGGTTCATTAGGAAACTTGAGCCTCATAATTCTGGTTCGGCAGTCAAGTTTAAGAAAGCACGAATAGAGCCAATCCATCCCCATGATTACATCAAAATCTACCATTTCTAACTCAATAAGATCGGCTGTGGTATTCCAACCACGCACCGTGACAACACAATTCCTATAGACTCGCACGGCCGTAATAGAATCACCAATTAGAGTCGACACAGAGAACGGCTCGTGAAGTTGTTCGGTATCTATCCCAAAAATTGAAACAATAAATGGAGTAACATATGACAAAGAAGACCCGGGATCAATAAGAGCATAAACATCATGTGACTGAACAGTCAGAATACCTGTGACAACATCTGGATAAGCCTCCACACTCTGGCGACCACTCAAAGCATAGAACCGACTAGGTCCCCCTTGACCCCGTGCTCTACCCCTAGTTGCACTGCGCCCTGCTGAAGCTGGAGGGCTGCGAGCTAGAGGGTGTGTTGAAGATGTAGCGGCTGAAGAACTGGATGGCTGAGCAGTGCCCCTACCCGTGCCCTGACTGGGTGCACGATAGTTTCGCTGAACAAGGCCTCTCACTCCCCACCTATAGCATACCGGTATGTCCAAGTAACAGGGCTCAGAATGAAACCTCCTGCACTTAGGTCATGGGGCCCTCCGCTGCTGCTGGAACCTCCCACCTGAATGACCCGACTGATGGAACCTCCTGCTGTCTGAACCTGGTCCAACGCAACCTCCTTGCTGATAACTGTGCCCTGATGGCGGCGCACTGGCTGAGGACTGAGCATAGGACCGAGATGGACCTGATAACTATCTCCCAAGGACTGATCTCCCTCCTCCAACTGAAGTCCCAGGTTTTCCTGCTGACCGGGCCCTACTACTACTCTCCCTCTCCATTCTTATCTTTAATTTATGAGCCTCCGTAGCCTGGGCAAATCCCACAATCTTCTCGTAGTTCATATCTAAATGCAGAGCAGCTGTAGAAACTTCATTAATAACCAAGGGACCAAGGCCCTGAACAAACCGACGAACTCTAGCCTCCATAGTAGACACCATGTGAACAGCATATTTGGACAAGAGCACGAACTCCATATGATTCTCCCACATAATCATGTTGCCCTTCTTAAGGGCCTCAAACTCTGTAGCACGGGCTGCCATAATCTCGACATGCAAGAAATGACCCATTGGCATCCAGAAACTCATCCCACCTCACCTGAGGGCTCCCCTCTCCACGGGAACTCTCCCACATCTTGAACCACGAATATGCCGCTCCCTTCAGACGATAGGAAGCCAACTCAACCCCCTCTGTCTCAGTAGACCTCATAACTCGGAGGGTTTTGCACATCTCATCAATGAACCCCTGAGGATCAGCCTCTGGGTCGGTGCCTGTGAACTCTGGAGGGGATAACCGTAGAAACTGGTTGACTCTGGAACCTGAAGAATCCCCTGGCTCGCTGGAGGACGTAGGGGCAACATTTGATCTTTGGATATGAGAGGCCACTAACTGGGTCAACATCTGGATGGCTCCCCTGAGGTCCCCATCAGAAATACTGGGACCGGAACCTGGAGCTGGAGGTGGGTCAAGAATATCAGCGGGAGGGATTTCAGCACCCTCTGCTGGAGTAGGAATAGGAATAGTCTGGCCTGGAGTGGAGGATTTCAGCACCCCAAATACATATATACAGCCCACATAATGTCTACGGAGCCTCTAAAGATACGGAGAAGAGTATATAAATTTGTCGGCAACAAAGCCCCAGCTATACCTTAACAGAACAGAATATGCAAAGGAAGATGGCATAAACTATGCACGGCCCCGAAAGGAAGTGGGGCTCACCAAAACTGCTGAGGAGATGAAAGGAAGGCACCACTATCGGCGGACCAAGCTACCTGCTATAGAACCACCTACATCCATATAAAAGATGTAGAGCCCCAGTAAAAGGGACGTTAGTACCATGGAATAGTACTAGTATGTATGAACAAGCTTTACTCTAAGTAAAATCAAACAATACACAGATAGGAGACAGTCAAAGAAACAAAATGAATATTGCACAGAGATACAGAAAACACAAATGAGAGTTCCACAGTTTCTTATTTCAATCGTTCTCCTGTTGCGGCGCACAACCCGATCCCACCTTGCAACCATATTCCACCCGTATTTCTTCTGTTGCGGCGTGCAACCCGATCCCACCTTACAATCACATTATACCCTTATTATTTCTGTTGCAGCGTGCAACCCGATCCCACCAGAGTATTTCTCTTATTGCAGCGTGCAACCCGATCCCACCGTAGTATTTCTCCTGTTGCAGCGTGCAACCCGATCCCACCAGAATATTTATCCTATTGCGGTGGGCAACCCGATCCCACCGGAGTATTTCTCCTGCTGCGACGTGCAACCCGATCCCACCGGAGTATTTCTCCTGTTGCGGCGTGCAACCCGATCCCACCTTACAATCACATTTGATAGAAACATCAACCAATCAATTCAATCACAAGGATTTTCATCATCAAGAATATACATTCGTAACAACCAAATAACCATGTGAATTCAAGTCCATAGTAATCTTTACCAAACAGTGAGTCATATACAGCATACCATCAACATATAGTTCAATTAGATAAATCCACATTTCCTTTCCATTACTTGCTACACATCATTTAGCACTTAGATACATTCAACAATTTGATTCGTTATCATTTCTTTTGTTTTGCAGCACATCCTCTCATACTGATGTATTCAACATTTAACGAGCTTTGCACATGATAGAATAAGCACAAAGAATCACCTTTTCACAATCTCATATAGCATGGTGGCATGGTAATCAACTAGGACAATCAGAGAACAGAATCTTACGCCTCAACACATTAGAACAATCGATTCACATATGCATAAGCCAGAAACTCATACCGAATGCTCGGACACCAACAAGGTGACTCTACGAAGATTAAAGTTATCCATACATACCTCGAGTTGGAATCCCCTTTAGTTCCGATTCTCAACCCACCGGACCTTCTATCTCCTCCAATCTAATTTACAAGATGCCATGTTTAGACTTAGAAGTAGAAATCATGAACTCCTTTGGGCATTTTATCAAACACTATGTGATTCTTTAGATTAACTAGCCCCTTTTTAGTGAATGATCTCCATAGCTTACTTCCCTTTGCTAGATTATAGAAGATTATTCACATGCATGCAAGGTCTTATCTTTTCTCTTCAAGAACCAACATATGTGTGTTCTATTCTAACTAAAATCTGAGAATTTGGGAAAATGGGGTGAAGACTTACCTCTTATGGTGAAGAAGATGACGACTACTCGATTAATTCCAGGCCTGAGTAGAGATGGAGGACCAACTTGCAGAAGATGAGGACTTCTCTCACTAGAACCCACTCTCACTTATCTCTATTTTGATCAGATAGTCTTTAAAAATGAAGGGGAGGGTGTTTTATTAAACTGGGGGTCGGGTTTTAAAATTAGAAATTAGAAGCCCCGAAGCAGGTATGCGGTCAGGAATGCGATCGCATTCCTGTTATGCGGTCCGCATACCTATCGCATAAGTGGCCTTCAGCTAGGCCAAAAAGAGAAGCAAACTTCCCAGGTATGCGACCACTATGCGATCCGCATACCTGTTATGCGGTACAAGAATGCGACAACTATGCGGCCCGCATTCGTGAAATGCGAACGCATTCTAGACGCATAGTTGTCCTCAAAATGGACAGCAAGTTGTCCAAGTATGCGACCACTATGCGGTTCGCATACCTGATCTGCGATCGCATAGCGGACCGCAGACCCGCGCAATTCTGGAAAATTTTATCTTTTAAGTCCCGGGGTACTTTTTACTCCACAAGGGTCCATTTTAAGAATTTCTATAGTTATAACCACATAGGGACCCAATCGGGCATTGTTTTTAGACTTGAAATTGTACGGGTCTTTACAGTATCACCTTGTGGGAATGTCTCAGATGTATCATACACTAGAGCCCTGATCATTGCATGCCTTCTTGATGGCATTCCCGTGAATGCCGGCTACTATATCTTGAGGGAGCTGAGGGAGTATTTGCTCGACAACAGTGCAGGGTTGATGTTTCCTTCGCTGATTACAGAGTTGTGCAGCCAGGCAGAGGTTAAGGTGTGTAGCACCGATCATAAACCTTTCCACCCGTTGAGAGTAACGGGCGAGGTAGTGCAGTGAAGAGCAAGAAGAGGAAGGTCACCACTACTATTGCCGGACCAGAGTCATCCTCACAGGCAGCTGTGCCTGAGGGACCATTTGGGGTGCTAAACTCTCAGCTTGCATCCATTCGTGACTTAGTTTCAAAGCTCTCTAGTGGGACCTCACACTCTCAGCCTTTGCCCAAGTACTTCATCAGGGATGACATGAAGACCTATTTAGATGCGCAGAAAAAGCAGGCAGAATCTCAGGATAAGATAGCAACATCTGTGGGAAAACTCGAGACCGCCTATAGCAACTTGACTAAGGCACATGCAGATCTTCAGTCAGACTTTGACATGGAAAAAGAGAAACAAAAGAAGGGAAAATATATGATCAAAATGTGGAGAGGCATCAAAGCCATATTCAAGTGGGGGCAGTTGAACAGGAAGATATCGGTTGCTGATGATTAGGATAGTGAGGATTACTCTTTCATTTCGGATGTTGATGATGAAGATGATGACGATGATGAGGATGATGACGGCGAGAGTTCTCAGCAGCAGTGATTAGCCCTTTCTCCTGCAGTCTGCAAGTTTGATGCAGACCTCAGGGAGACCCTCAAACTACTTTTGTTTGCTTTTGATATTGTGCAGTGAGGACACTGCAATGTCCTTAGTTGGGGTGGATTTAGGGAGTATATTGTATTCATAATATGATGCTATATATGTGCCCTTGTCGAGTTTCTTTGGTGGTATGGATATTGTGTGCCCTTGTCGGGCTTGTTTTGTTATTAATTATCATGTGCTCTTGCCGAGCATGGTTGTGATTAAGTGTACATTTGCAGATTAGTCATTGTTGTTACTCTATTTTATTTTTTCTTTCTTTACTTATTTTCTTTAGTAGTTTTTAGTTTATGTTCTTTTTGCTTCTTTAGTATTAGTTGCTTTTATTTTATTATTCTCTTTAGTAGTTTAGTTCTTTTATTTTTATTTCTTTAGTAGTATTTCCTTAGGGTTTTTTTATGCTACAGTTCTTTTCCAAGGAATATTTTTTGTGTTGAACCGGGTGACTTTTCCCTATGATGGATGGCGTGACAACTTTCTTAAGGAAATTAGTCTTGTTTATCTAGGTGGAGACTTTTGGATTATTTGGTACTAACAAAATTAGTCTTTTGTATGTGAAATGTGAATTAAGAATACCCCTTTGAATTTTGGTTTTAAATTGAAAAAAGTAAGTTGCATGGGGAAGAATAATTTTTGTGATAACATTTTGGCTCTTTTGGTGACTCTTTGCCCACTAGTTGGAATGATATTGCTCTAGATGCTCTTATTAAGAAATGAAATTGATCCGTCTTGATTAGTTCATGTGCCATGTGTGTTAGTATTTGTATAAATAATTCTTGTGTTGACTTCTATCATCTAGAACTTGCCCGGTTGGTCTTTCAATGCTAATGTTAATTATGTTTGGTTGGAGGGATGACCTTAGGCATTATTTGTGATATTTGAAAAACCTCTTTAGCCTTTCAAACTTACCATTGCATAAATATTATCACTGGTTTACCCTATTTGATCCTTTAACCTTTTCTTTGGCCACCTCATTGAAATAATTCCCTCTTTCGAACCCGTCCCTCCTTGAATATTGAGAATGAGGCTAAAATACTAAGTTGGGGGTGTTGGCATCAAGTTGGAAAGTGGTAAGGTTTTACATTGAGTGTAGGAACATATACCTCAAAGTATTCATATGAAATTACTCAAGCTCCAAAAGAAAATATAAAAAGAAAAAAAAAGAGATATATGTATGTATGTATATAAATATGGATCCTTGAAGAAAAATACAGAGGTATTCAAGATGGTTCTATGTTGGTAACTAGATGCAAATGAAGGCTATGTGGTTTGAAAAGGAACAACGTACAAAAAGAAAGACAAATGTGAGTAGTGTTCAAGGAGGGTGTAGTCACTTGTATCCCAAATGCTTATCCGACCCTTCCCTAAACCTACATTACAAGCTTAAAAAGTCCTTATGGGATCTCCAATCGAATGTTCTTGAATAGGCGGCGAATTAAAATAAGGGCAAGCTTATGGCATGATATGTTGTAACACTTGAAATTCTTTGTGAGAGTGAGTGTCTTTGTGAATTTGTCCCTTGTGTTGTTATTGTAAATATGATGATTTTGGGACTTTCTTTCTTGTGAGGTCACTTGAACTAGGATGGATTGGTGACATTGATATATCCGGAAATGAGTAAATTGAGCATATGTAGTGGACTAGTGCTTTTGAGTCACTTCTTGTCACTTGATTATTTTGAAACTCCTTTGCATTTCTTGAAGTTGTTTTTAAATAAGGGAGTTATTTGGATAAGATGCACATACTTGAGCCTAATTATTGGTACAAACCAAATCCATAAGTACGGTGCTTAATTGGAGAATGTGATTTGTAAATGATAGCAATACTACTTGTGCTTTAAATAGTAGACCTCATTGAATTGTTGGTTTTGATTTTCTTGAGGACAAGCAAAAGCTTTAAGTTGGGGGTGTTGATGAGTGGTTATTTTACCACTCATTTTAGTCTCTTTTCTTTAGATTTTGCATCCTTTAATGATAATATGAGGTCGTTATGGTGTGTATTGTTAGATTTTTAGGTAAAAAAGAAAAGAAAAATGATGCCATGAAGTGATTTGAATTCAATTGAAGTGAAATTGAGCAAAAATGGTTGAAAGAATGCAAAAGTCTCCATGTCACGGCCCCGAAATACCCAGTCGTGATGTCGCCTATCGTGAAATCAGGCAAGCCACACATTTCATTTGGTTAACAGATATTTTCAGAAAAATCCATTATATTTGCAGCAAAAGTCTCATATTTATAAAGCATTTAAGAGTTTAATCATCATTGAAAACATAAGTAAGAGAAAACCCGAACCCAGATCTAGTTTCACCGAGTCATGAGCTACTACATCGAATATCAAAATACAATGTCGACATAAAGTTGCCTGAAATAAATAAATAAGACAGGTATATAGAGAAGGAGATAATCGAGGTTGTGATCGCCAACTGCTACCTCGATGCCTTCAAAGGAACTCTGACAGCAGCTCAGCAACCACTACCGGGTCCCGCTGTACCTGGATCTGCACACAAGGTGCAGGGGGTAACGTGAGTACACCAACTCAGAACTAAGGAACCCAAACTACGGGTTGAGAGGTAGTGACGGACTAAACCTCAATAATTGCAATGAAAACAGTACACAAAATTTAGGCATGCTCACAGTTTCAACAGATAATAAAACAGAATATGACTGATATGATAAGTAACCCAGATATACCTCAGTACTAGACATGCCAATGTATCAACAGTGTGGAAATGCACATAGTGCTCACGGCTCTCACACAGAAGTCCACTCAGTACTGTATATGGCTCTCAAGCCCAGGGAAAATCCATCCCGGAATATGCATAAACACCGGTGACCGTAGTCACTCAGTACTGAGAAAAAGGCCAATCCTGCCCCCACGGAGAATATCCATCTCCGGAATACAACACTCGGACAAGATCCATGTCCAGGGACGATCCATCCCTCACATATCATCAACTTCGGACAAGATCCAATTCCAGGGACAATCCATCCCTCACATATCATCAACTTCG
Organism: Nicotiana knightiana; assembly: GCA_005239525.1. Lineage (NCBI taxonomy): Eukaryota > Viridiplantae > Streptophyta > Magnoliopsida > Solanales > Solanaceae > Nicotiana > Nicotiana knightiana. The sequence goes on from ML401691.1 coordinate 154,811, forward strand.
GACAAGATCCATTGTCACGACCCCAAATCCTAAGACGGTCGTGATGGCGCCTAACATGGAACTAGGCTAGCCAACAATCACATACTGACATAATATTTTCATAATTTCCAAAACGGTTCCGATATATCACAAAATTCTTTCGCTTAAGCAATTCACATCAACAAAATGAATAAAACAGTTTATACACTACCCCAAAACCTGGAGTCAACCGTCATGAGCATCTACGAGTAGTACAAAATAATCCTATTGTCATAATACATTAAGACTCAGAACGAGGAACTAAATACAAAACAAGAAATGGGAAAAGAGATGTTGTGGACGCTGAACAGCTACCTCGAAGTCCCAACTCCGGCTCCGCAAGAGGAATAAAACTAGCGCTCGGTACCAGAACATGTATCTGCACACAGGGGTGCAGGGAGTAATGTGAGTACGCCAACTCAGTAGTAATGAAAATAAATCAAGTCTAAGCAGTAAGAAACACATAGGATCAAATCATCAATTCACAATAAGCATAGCCTTTGTTTCTCACAGTGTATACATTAAATCAACATGCTTTAAAAGCCAATTTTAGTAAAATCCTTTGAAAAGTGTGATTTCCAACAATTTCAGAAAAATACCCAAAGAGTTTAGTGTAAAATGAAATAAATCATAAATAGCCACTCGGGCCAAAACATGTATCATAAACCGCCCCTCGGGCAAATCATCACTCATAATCAGTCGCTCAGCATGCCTCGCAATCACTCAGTATCAGCCTCCCAGGCAATCCTTATTGTCACTCATGCCTCTCAATCACTCGTCACTCGGCGTTCGGCACTCGCACTCAGTAGGTATCTGCACTCACTGGGGGTTTGTACAGACTCCGAAGGGGCTCCTACAGCCCAACCGCTAATATCAAGCCACCTCGTGGCATATCATATCCTCACAATCAAGCCCTCGGCCTCACTCTATCAGAAACTCTCAAAAAGCCACTCCGGCTATCAGTAAAATGGGGTGCTCGACCCAAAACATCATTCTATATCTCAGAATAGTGTAAAAAAGGCTGAGTTTCGAAATTAGTTAAACATAATATGACTGAGTGTAAATCATAAGTCAACACAGTGAGAAAATAACAGTAAAAACCCCCAAGGGGTCTAAACAAGTCGGCACAAGGCCTCAAAGATGGCTTACAGCCCAAATATAACAATGATCTTAAAACACGATTTAACATATGATTTAAAAGTAAATATGCAACTCAATAGTTGCCGCGGAAAGGACCAACTCCAAATCCAAAATCGGTGCACGCCACACACTCGTCACCCGGCATGTGCGCCACTCCAAAATAGTGAGAAAAAATGAAGTCCGGGGTTTCATACCATCAGGACAAGATTTATAGTCATTACTCGCCTCAAACTGGCCCAAATACTAATCCGCGATGCTCTTGCCTCTCGAATCGGCTCCCGGTTTCTCTGAATCTAACCAAAACCAGATTAGTATCAGCAATATACGCTAAAGGAACAAGGTCCACTCGAAAATTATCAATTTTAACCAAAATTCCCGAAATTGGCCAAACGCGAGCCCCGGGACAACGTCTCGGAATTCCATAAAAATCGCATCACAGTAATCCTCATCCTTTCCCGAGTCTATGCATACTAAGAGAATCATAATCCGACCTCAAATGCCCACTCAATTCATCACAAGAAATTCTCAAACTTCCTCCCATTTTCCCCAATTTCCACTCTAATTCTTTAAATTAAATGATAAAAATTGAGGCTAAATCATGGAATTAACCCAAATATGATTGAAGAACACTTACCTCAAGAACTCCACTGAAAATCCCTTCAATTTCCACCAACTCCGAGCTCTCTAATGGGTTTTGCAAATAAAAACCCAACCCTCATTTTTTTGTACTTAAAAGAATCTGCCCAGGGAATTTCTCACTGCGATCGCGGAACACCCCACGTGATCGCGAAAAAAATATGCTGCCCCACTAATTTACCTTACGCGATCGCAAAACCACTCACGCGATCGCGAAATACAACAACTTAGCCCCCTCACGCGCCCTTCAACTCTACACGAACAGTACCACGCGTTCGCATTGCGTAACGACCACACACTAACGCGATTGCGATCGCGACCTCCACCACGTGTTCGCATAGAACAAAACCCTTCCATCCCCAGCTAGTCTTACGTGATCGCAAACATCCCCCCGCGATCGCGTAGAAGGAAACCAGAAAATTACAGCAGCAAAAATTTACCCTGTTTTTAAGCCAAGAATTGATCCGTTAACCACCCGAAACTCACCCGAGGCCCTCGGGACCTCAACCAAACATAAAAACACGTCCCATAACCTTATTCAAACTTAGTCGAGCCTTCAAAATACCCAAAACAACGCTAAAACACCAAGATCACATCGGATTCAAGCCTATGAACTTTGAGATTTCTAAATTTTTCCAAAGATGTCGAATCCATCCAAAACACGTCCGATTGACCTGAAGTTTTGCACACACATCCAAAATGACCCTACGAATCTGTTCCAACTTCTGGAATTCTATTCCGACCCCGATAGCTAATTTTTCACTACCAACCGGAAATCGCCAAAAACTCAATTTCGCCAATTCAAGCCTAATTCTACATCGGACATCAAAACCACATTCTGAACACACTCCTAAGTCCCAAATCACCTAATGAAGCTATCTGAGCCATAAAATCTACATTACGAGGTCGTTTACCAATAAGTCAACTCCCATCTGACTTTTCCAACTATTAAGCCAATTTAAGAGACTAAGTGTCTCAGTTCTCACCATGACCACTCTGAACCCGAACCAACCGACCCAACACAATATAAATAGGCTAAGAAACATATGATAAATCATAAATACGAAAAACGGGCTGAAAATCTCGGAACGACCAGCCGGGTCGTTACATCCATGTCTAGGGAAGATCTATCCCTCAATCTCAATGCGCCCACTAGGGGTGTAAATACTCCGGAGGGGCTCCTATTGGACCAAGCGCTATATCCAGCCAATGAAGGCATGATCTGAGTATCACTGTGGTGTGCAGTCCGATCTCATAACTGTCTCAATAACTGGCCCTCTGCCTCACTCAGTCATTACTCTCCAGTCTCGCTCACATGGGCTCACAGATGCATGAACTATCCCAAACAATGATAAATATATAACATCAACAATTACCGAGACTGAGGCATTAAATGATATGCTATGACAGGACTGAGTATACAAAATCAAAAAAACATATAAGGAGACAGCAATATACGACCCCTCGGGTCTCAGCATTTTCGGCGTTAAGCCCTAGCATTTGACTTAGCATGATTTCTAGCATGTTCACATTAAGACGACCACTCGAGTCTCAACAGTATCGGCGCAAAGCCTTAACATAATATCTAGCATGTTTACATTTATCACATTGATAGAAGCACAATTATCATCAAGAAAGAACCACTAAATGGTGTCATGGGATGAACCAAGTCACAAGTCTCATGGTGCACTCCCGCACACACGTCACTTGGCATGTGCATCACCAATTCTAATCACATAACAAGTAGTTCGTGGTTTCGAACCCTCATAACCAAGTTTGGAAACGTTACTTACCTCAAAACCGGCTAAAATCCTAGCCCTCAATGCCTTTGCCTCTAGACTCGGCCTCTGATTGCTCCAAATCTACCAAAAATCAGATTCATATCATTATTATATGCCAAGGAACGAAGCCCATTCGAAAATTATCAAAATTGAGCACAAATCCCGAAATTGGTCAAACCTGACTCCCGGGCCCACGTCTCAAAATTCCATAAAAATCACATCACAAGAATTCTTATCCTCCCGTGAGTCTATACATACCAAGAACATCAGAATCGGACCTCAAATGGCCCTTCAAATCCCCACTCAAAGGTCTCCAAATCATAAGCCCTAATTCTCCAATTTTAGGGTTCAAATCTCACAAATTTTAGGTCTAATTATCTAAAAATCAACATAGAATCAAGTATTGAATTCAAAAATCTTACCTCCAAGTGATTCCCTTCGATTCCCTCTTTAATCCCTCTCAAAAAGCTTCAAATCCGTCCAACAATGGTGAGAAATAGGCTAAAAATCGTGAAGATGGCTTTTTATACTTTCTGCCCAGGTATTTTTCCTCAATCGTGATCGCGAAAATAGCCTCGCGATCGCGAAGCACAAACAAGCCTCCCCCTGCATTTGAACCTTACACGATTGCAGAAACACACATGCGATCGTGGATAGCACCCTCTCACAACAACGCGAATGCGCCCCACTCTATGCGATCGCGTAGAGTAATTCCTTCCTCACACCGCCGCTCCAAATCCTTCTACGCGAACGCGACCTCATCCACGCGTTCACGATGCACAACTCTGCAAAACTACGCGATCGCGACCCTAACCCTGCGACTGCATAGAACAAACTTACCTCTGGCCCAAAATAAGCCTACGCAATCGCGAATGGACTCCTGCGATCGCGTACAAGGAAACCAGAAGCAGATGACACCAGATTTCAGCAGTTGCCAACCAAATACTAAGTCTGTTAACCACCCGAAACTCATCTGAGGCCCTCGGGACCTCATCTAAACATACCATCATATCCCATAACATCATTCAAACTTAGTTGAGCCTTCAAATCACTCAAAGCAACATCCCAATACCGAATTAACCCCGAATTCAAACCTAAGGATTTCTAAACTTCTGAAATTTGCCAAAGATGCCGAAACCACTCAAAACACGTCTGATTGACTTGAAAACTTGCACACATATCCACAATAATACTACAAACTTGTTCCAACTTCTGAAATTCCATTTCGATCTCGATAGACTATTTTCCACTGCCGACCGAAAATCGCCAAAAACTTAATTTCGCCATTTCAAGCCTAATTCTACTTCGGACATCAAAACCACATTCCGAACACACTCCTAAGTCCCAAATCACCTAACGAAGCTATCCAGCCTATAAAATCCACATTCCGAGGTTGTTTACCTAATAACAACTTTCGGTTGACTTTTCTAACCATAAGGCTAACTTAAGAGACTAAGTGTCTCTTTTCTCACCACGACCACTCTGAACCCGAACCAACTGACCCCACACATCATAAATAGGCTAATAAACACATGAAAAATCATAAACAGGGAAAATGAGGCAGATCTCATGGAACAACCGGTCGGGTCGTTACACTTCAGGGATTTCGCATCTGCGGAATATTGTGCGCAGAAGCGATCTCACACCTGCGAGGAGAGATTTCGCATATGCGGAGTTGAGATGCTTGACCTAGGATTGCATCTGCGAGTCAAGACCCGCTTCTGCGGTTGTGCATCTGCACTTTCAAGACCGCATCTGCGGATCCAGTTCTTCCCTTCATTTTTCGCATCTGCGATGGGCGGTCCGCATCTGCGGAGTCGCACCTACGAGGATATTTCCGCATGTGCGATCAACGGGAATCAGTTGTGGGCAGAAATGAAAATTCACATTTTCTCAATTCCAAACCCACAAATACACGACCTAGAAGATATTTTTGACAACTTTTACATCTTAGACAGATCTTTGGCAAATTTTCAGTCCTTACACTAGAGAAAACAAGTTTTGGAAGCTAGGGTTCTTGCACACACACTTGGGTCTTGAATATTTGAAGCTTTTGGTTGAGAATTTCTTACTCCTTTATGCTCATTTCTTCATTTCCTTGCTTTGCATTGTATATCTAAGTGTATAGTATTTTTTCCAACACTTGAATCTTGTTTATGGGAATATTCATATTTAAAGTGTGGATTAGATACCTTGTTGTGCTTATATATTGAACGATTTTTATTTATTTATGAAGTGAGTTATTGTTTCTTTAATGTTTCCAAAGGGATTAGATAACCCTAGGACTCGCCCATTAACTTCGAACTAATTTTGGAAAAGATAATTGGGGGTTGGAAAAGATTAATTAACAAGTGTCACACCTCCTTTTCTATACACCCCCAAAGGGGGTATGGGAGTTTTTCCAATTAAAGTGACATTATTCGAAATGGGATTATTTTATTTATTAGAGTCGCCACTTGGAATAGTTTATTTGGTGTCCCAAGTCACCGGTTTAAATCCCAAATTGAGGAATTTTGACTCTGTTTAAATTGTCTGCGAACCAGAAATCCGGGTAAGGAATTTTATTAACCCGGGAGAAGGTGTTAGACACTCCCGAATTCCGTGGTTCTAGCACGGTCGCTCAATGATTAAACTTGGCTTAAATTGTTTAATTATTCACTTTTAGGATATATTTGTACTTTTAACGTTTCTTATTATCCGATTATCTAAATGATTACCTCAATACGAGTCACGCGTACGTATACTCGTTTAGTTCGACATGTCAAGAATCATGTCACGCGTATGATGGAAGACTAAATTGCATAGTTGAATCATGTGATATACCATACATTTTATACGCATTAATAATAAAAAAAATATACTTGTTAAGTGTTTAATGGAGTTTATTTCATGTATGGGTGAAGTGGAGATGAAACGGAGCTAGGTATGCAACTACGTCGGAACATACGTAAAAGGAGACACCCGGGCGATAGCCGGACGACAAAACCAAACAACTTG
>ML401691.1:161529-197306 GCA_005239525.1 Nicotiana knightiana
AAACGCCGGGGTCCCCAGTTCGGTGAAAAACCGAGTTTTGATGAAATTAAGTGTTTCTCAATTAAAATAAAGGTCCCCTATACGTTAAAGGTTGGTCCAAAGCTTATAAAGAAACTCCACAACTAAAAATATTCCAATCACATTACACTCATGTACACAATTTTTAGCTTGCTAAAAATCATGTCACACGTACGTGTACATAATTAATAGCACTTAATTAATATTTAAACTATTCAGCCCAAAATCACGTGAACGTATATCTTGATTTAATAAAAAATCACAACTATGTCACGCGAACGTGTACATAATCCCGCTAGCTTAATTAAAATTGCGCCTAGAGCACTCTAACGATGTTCATTATTGTTGTAAAGTCATGAGGTTTGGATTTATTTGTAGGATAAGCATATAAAGCTATTTGAAGTTGTAAGTCATTTATACTATGCAATTTAACTAAGAGATAACCACCCGACATAATAGTATTATCAAAACGCTAAAATAGAAACTGACCTTTAAATGAAGAAATTTGATTATGTATAAACTTCGAACAATACCCGTACCATCAACCAAAGACCTTGAACGCAAACTTCGAACAGGGGCCTCGGCAACACCTCGACGGACTGAGCTCAACTTAAGGGAACAACAATGATTAATGAAGGTGGAGTTGCTGTGTTTTTTGGAGGGTTTTAATGAAGGGAAGAAAGGGAAATTAGTGATGCGTTTCAGCCTTTTCCGTTCCTCTCTTTCTCTTTTTTTTTCCTTTCTTTTCCTTCCTTTTCCTTCTCTCGTTTTCTCTCTTTCTTTTCCAGAATTTTCCTTCTCTCGTTTTCTCTCTTTCTGCTTTTTTAGAATCTTTCTCTCTAGCTTTCTCCCTCCCTCTTTTCCAGAAAAAAAAAATTTCCAGCCCCCCTCTTTTTTATTTTATAGCTTCCCCTTCCCTAACTATATGTTCATGGAGATAAAGAGTGGGGATGTGGGGAAGATCATGGGTGTGGGATGTGTGATCATGGGTGTGAGGTGTGTGATCATGGGTGTGGGGTGTGGGGGTGTGTGTTGTGAGTGGAGTGGTGGGTTTAATATTTTCCGTTTTTTTTTTATTTATTTTTTTTATTTTTATTTTTATTTTTTTAATTTTCTTAAATAAAACCTATTAAGAGTAAGATAAAATTTAAAATATTAAGATTAGATATAACATTAATATTTACAGCAAAAATAGTATAGAATTTGGGTGTGGTCAAAAATTAGTTGTTCACAACAAGAACTTGAGGTTTTAACCCTCATTTTATAGATTCTACCTAGGGATAGGATTGAACTACTTGTAGCCACATTCGAGTATGCTTAATATCTTAATTGTCTTAGGGATAATTCAATTAGGAAGTCTTGTTAATCTTCGGAAGAAGCTAATTTAGAATTGTTATCCGTGGCAAATTAACATAAAGTCGCTCATATTTGTAAAATCGTGAAATACATTGGATCATTACTTGAGTGTAATTCCCGATGCATCCATACTTGTAGCCATTGATCATTTTACTTGCTTTCTAGGTTATTTTACATTTTCGCAATTAGGTATAAACATTTTCATAACCAAATTATAAGCCTTTGGCATTGCATAACAAGTGATAATTCTCTTACATTCCTAATCGCCCACATATTGTTCTCTGTGGGATTCGACCCCCACTCATAGTTGGGTAATTTATATTGCATGGGACCGTGTCTGTTTACTTTTTAGTAGTGGATTTGGACGTCATCAGTTATGTGGTACCTTGTATGTGGCACTAGTTCATAAATATTGGGTATTATGGCTCGGACTGTATTTTATCCCAAATTGTCAAACTTCAACGAAACTCATTTTCTTCGATTCGCCTACCCTCTCACCTTCACGAATTTACTTATCACTTGTTTGAAATAACATAATACTTATAATTCCAAAATAATCTCATTCCTGAACTTACGTCGATTAACTTATGACGAAACTTTAACGTACGAAAATGAAAAATGTAACATCTCACTTCCGAGCTTTCATCAATTCACTTATGGCGTATTTTCACGTATGAAAACATGGGGTGTAACAGAAAGCCTATGACAAGGTTCGTAGAGAGGTTCTATGGAGGTGCCTGGAGGCAAAAGTTGTGTCGATTGCTTACATTAGGGTGATTAAGGACATGTATGATGGAGCTAAGACTCGGGTTAGGACAGTGGGAGGAGACTCAGAGCATTTCCTGTTTTTTATGGGGTTACACCAAGGGTCTGCGTTCAGCCCATTCCTTTTTGCCCAAGTAATGGATGCACTGACACACCATATTCAAGAGGAGGTGCCATGGTGTATGTTATTTGTTGATGACATAGTGTTGACTGATGAGACGTGAGGCGACGTCAACGAGAGGCTGGAGGTTTGGAGACAGACCCTTATGTCTAAGGGCTTCAAGTTGAGCAAGACTAAGACAGAGTACCTAGAGTGCAAGTTCAGCATCGAGTCGATGGAAGCCACATTGGACGTGAGGCTTGATTCACAAGTCATCCCCAAGAAAGGCAGTTTCAAGTACTTCAGGTCGGTTATACAGGGTGATGGGGAGATCGATGAGGGTGTCACACACCGTATAGGGGTTGGGTGGATAAAGTGGAGGTTAGCGACTGGAGTCTTGTGTGACAAGAAAGTGCCATAGATTCTCAAAGGTAAATTTTATAGAACGATGGTTAGACTTGCCATGTTGTATGGGTGTCATGACCCAATCGATGGGCCGCGACGGGCACCCAGTGCCTTACTCAACCGAGTACTAATGTAACGTATCTTTATTATTACATCAACATGGTAAATGGGTCTGAAGGTCTGTATGAGGTAACAAGAATAAAACATGAGGAAACACTCGACATAAAATGATCCAACCTAATATATTGACTTATACATATGACGTACGGTCCTATAAGGCCAAAATAATCCCTAGTATACTGAACATAGGCCGACAAGGCCATACAATCTTTCATATACGTGACACATGTCTACAAACCTCTAAGAGTACATAAAAGTCATAAGGACGGGACAGGGCCCTGACATACCAATCAATACATTTCTAAATCATACTGACCAAATAAGCAACTCCAGAGAAAATGGAGCACACCAACATCTTTCGTTGAGCTGATAGCCTACTTGGAGGACTCTCGACCTATCTATCGGAACCTGCGGGCATGAAACACAGCGTCCCCGGGAAAAAGGGACATCAGTACAAATAATGTACCGATTATGTAAGGAATGAGCATCAGTAAATAAGAGTCATAATAGAAACATGGAGTAAATGACTCGACATATAAGTCTGAATAGCTCTGTGAATCATTTAATTTTTAAAATAACATGCATATGCGTATAAATGTGATACCATACATGGGTATATGCATTCATAACATCATCAAGCCTCCGAGGGCATCCATCATATCATCTCGGCCACTGTGGGAAAATCATCAACGTATACCAGTTGATCAGATGGTGATGCGTATATAACGTTGGAACCCTTTCCCATATCACATATACATATATACGCATATATAATGCCATCTGGTCATGGGTCAATGTATATGTATAAATGAATGCAATGCATGAGAAGTACGTCAATAAAATCTTTTGGAGTGTCATAATACCATTATGCCTTTGATTAATATCATGAAGTAAACATTTTTCAACTTACGTATTTTTTTGTGACCCATGAACAGAAGATGTAATAATAAGACACGTGGGAATTCAAGAACATAGGCACCTCTAATACTTCTTTGAATAGAGTCATTTATGGAAATTGTTCATTTACTCATTTCGTTCGTATCGTATAGATCATGCCAAAAGAAATAAATGATAGCCTTAACATACCTGAACCGATTCTCTTGATAATCCCTTTAACACTGTTGATTGCGACAACGCGTAACAGCGGATCGAAGTAGGGAAAATTTGTATGATATTCTTGAGAAAGATTGCACCGTACTCCCTTAGAATCGCAAAATCCCGTTGCTATTACCTTATGAAATCTCGTATGAATTTATCGTAGCTTCATCCATAACTTACAAATATAAGCATTCCTCTTTAAAGCTTATGAATAAAATTATTACTTAGGAAAGGAATGGTTGCTTACTACAAGCAAGGAAAATAATTATGGCCATAACATTGGCTTTCTTGATAACAATCTTTAGCCAAATAAGATAAAGTAGGTATTACTTCAAATGTTGCCACCTTTTCAAAGTGACTTAAGATTCATCAAATAAACTACATATTGTTGCCACGTTAAAGTTCAAGATTTATCCAAAATATTTTAGATAATTACCAATTTCTTTATTGACTTCGTAATTCCCCACTAATCAATAATTAACCAATTACCCACATAATTAAGAATTATCTCAAATTACTTAAAATAATACTCACTTTTAACACACCTTATACACCTTACTATCATGGTCATGTGGTACCTTGTATGACACTAGTCCATAAATTCCAGGTATTATAGCTCGGACTGTATTTTATCCTAAATTGACAACTTCGACGAAACTCACTTTCTTCGATTCGCTTACCCTCTCACTTTCACGAATTTACTTATCACTTGTTTGAAATAGCATAATACTTATAATCTCCAAATAATCTCATTCCCGAACTTAAGCTGATTAACTTACAATGAAACTTTAACGTACGAAAATGAGGGATGTAACATCTCATTTCCGAGATTATATCAATTTACTTATAGCGTCTTCCACGTACGAAAACATCGGTGTAACAATAGGGTGAGTGTTGGGCAGTTAAGAACTCACATATCCAGAAGATGAAAGTAGCTGAAATGAGGATGTTGAGGTGGATGTGCAGGCACACTAAGATGGATAAGGTTAGAAATGAAGATATTCGGGAGAAGATGGGCGTGGCCCCCATGGATAACAAGTTGCGGGAAGCAACGCTCAGATGGTTCGGGCATATTTAGAGGAGAAGCCCAGATGCACCGGTGAGGAGGTGTGAGCGGCTGGCTTTGGTAGGCACGAGGAGAGGTAGAGGGCGGCCTAAGAAGTATTGGAGAGAGGTGATCAGGCAGGACATGGCAAGGCTTCAGATTACTGAAGACATGGCCCTAGACAGGAAGTTGAAAAAATCGAGCATTAAGGTTGTAGGTTAGAAGGCATCTCTACGGAACTCCAGAATGAGGCTAGTCTGTTGGGACTTGGTCTTAGACTGTTAGTGGTTAATGTTGAGTCTACACTACTCTTTTGTTTCTCTTAGTTTTGTGCTTTATCTGCTCGTTATTGTTTTGCCTTTTATTTATTTCCTGGTTCTGCTGGTGTTGTTCTTTGTGCTATAATTTCTATTGATGGTACTAATATATTGCCTCTTTTCATTTTATTTTCGCCTTCTTGAGCCGATGGTCTTTCTGAAATAGCCTCTCTACCCCCTCGGTGTAGGGGTAAGGTCTGCGTACACACTACCCTCCCCAGACCCCACTAGTGGGATTTCACTAGGTCGTTATTGTTTGTTGTTGAGTTGCTTTTGGCTAGTTTCGAGCCGTTCGGAGGTCGATTTGTGCAGGATGGTGCTTCTAGTTCAATTTGGCTTGTTTGAGGTATGTGTCTTGCCTAGATTTGTTGAGAGAATTTTTCCTACTAAATTACATTATTTTCTACATGAAGGGGTGGAGGGAGGAGAGGGGTGATTTATATACGAGGTGACGAGCATATATGCATGTGCCAGGATTTTCTATGATCGGGTGGGAGAAATTATATGCTTTCTTTGTGTTGTGATTAACTTGGTGATTCTTTAACTTATGCTTTATTTAATTCAATGACTAATAAACTCAATTAACTGTGTTAGAAATCATGTTAGAATATATGACATCTTAAAAAATATTTAATGCGTTATTTTCGGACTATTTACATAGTTGATCGTGACATCATGAACACCCATCTATACTTGTTATTGTCTTGCTACTTGAGTTTCTTTATCCATAATATGTGTGAGTATTGGGCCCTTAGGTCTATGTTTGGAACGAGGGTTATTTCCGTGCGGTTTGAAATGAAATTGGAATGATGATTATTATAGTACGAAAGGAAAGGAAGTTAAATTTCTGTTATGATTATTAATTTATTAATTACTTACATGCCCTTTCACTTTGATTTCTATTAATGTTAGCTATTTTGTACGATACTTCCGTTTGAGTTCCTTATTAGTCTGTGGTTTCCCTTTGGCATGTTACAGTTATAGTTATGTGTTTATCTTCTCTGTTATTGATACACCTACATTCTTACTTGAATTACTTATGTTACATGCCTTCTTTGAATTCATGACTTTACTTGTTATATGCCTCGAATTGTCACGCGATTTACTTGTTAGATGCCTTAACCTGCTACATGTCTTCACTCACGACATGCCTTTACTTACTACATGTCTTCACTTACCATATGCTTCTACTTATCATATGCTTTTACTTGTTAAAAGCCTTAACTTGCTACATATTTTCACTCACTACATGTTTCAACCTGCTATATGTCTCCACTTACTATATTCTCTCCTTACCATATGCATTCAATGGTTGAATGACTCTATTTTCTACGTGCTTCTACTTGTTACATGATTTCATATATTGAATACCTTCATTTGATCCATGTTCTTACTTGTTAAACATCTTTGCTAATTTCATATACTACTCTCCTTTGATTAACCGGATTGTGATTGGGTGACTTGTAGATTGGTTGTGTGATATACCTTGTGGGAGCCTTGTCATTATATATGGTAGACTAGTTTTAATATTGGACTAATCCTTCTACTATGTTGAGTTGTATTATCTTGTTGGATACTGCGTGTTCGTTTCTTAGTGTTATGTTGTGAACTTTTCCATGTTTGGTTATTTTTTTGGTTTCATATGATATTATTGATATTGTGGATCAGGTTGAATGCCACAACAGAACATGAAATGATATGATATGGAGAGATAAGGATGGGATATGATATGAACAGATAATGATAGGGTATGATAATGAAAATCCGATCATGGTATCGTTATAATTGTTGGGATCGGGTTGCACGTCGCAACGGATTTGATGTGTTGTCGTTGTTTGTAGCTATAGAGTTTATTCCCGGTGTTATGATATGAGATTTGAGATTTTTGATATTTTGGGGCCCTTTGTCATTTGTATTATTGTTCATTTATTATGTGGTTAAGTAGGTATTTTTTTTCTCGTATCTCTTCTTTCTGCTTATCATCTACACAAGTAAAATATACAAGTAGGTATCTTTTAACTTAAAACTTCACCAATACTTCACCGAGGTTAGTTAAGATTCTTACTGAGTACATAGGATCGGCTGTACTCATGCTACTTTTCTGCACCTTGTGTGTAGATCTTGGAGCCGCATAGCTGTGGAAGACGAAGCCTTGCACTGAAGAAGTTCCAGTGTTCCAGATTCAGGCTACTTCTTGTTCATGGTAGTTTAGGACTTAAACTCTATTTATGTAAATTTCTAACATATATTGTACTATTTATTCATTTCATTTTGTAAATCTATATCATAGTGGCTCATGCCTTGTACTATCAGTCCTTGGGAGGTTGTATAGAATTCAGTCATTTTATTTCTTGGTGTTAATAATCTATCATTTGGGTTACCTGGTTCTACGTTTGGCTTACCTAGCATTTGAGTTAGGTGCCATCACGACTATGTGATTTTGGATCGTGACAGTTTTGGACTGATTCTTGGCACGTTCGAGGACTAACGTATGTTTGAGGGACAATATAACGACACAACCAGTCATTTTTAGTTTTAGCATCTCATTTCATAGTTTGAGACTTTCTGTAGGTTAATTTGATATTTTGATTCCAAGAGGTTAGGGAGTAATCACTTAGTTCCTAAATGAAAGTTTTAAGTTGGAAGAGTTAGTCAAACTTTGACTTTTTGGTAAACGAACTCGGAATTGAATTTTGATGGTTCCAGTAGGTTCATATGATGAATTTGGATTTGTATATATATTCGGATTAGATTAATGTTCTTAGAAGGATTCGACACCTTGTCATATTTGGCAATTTGAAGAACTTAAGAGTTCATAAATTTGACCAAGAGTTGACTCTAAGAACTAGTACTAGACTCCCCCCCCCCCTTTCTAACTTTTCTCTCTCCTTTTGTTTGTGCTTCCACCCCGGATCTTCATTCTGTTTTATAGAGATTCGGAAAAATTCTATATAATAATAAATATAGAAAGGTGAGGGTAAGGTATTTTCCTATTTTATTCGACTCTAATTGGCATTTCTAGACTTTGGATAGGTCTATGTGGTTGAATTTAACTTGTATGAAAAATTTAAAAGTAATCTTAAGTGTCTAAGTATGATTTGAACACTCTCATGAAAGAATTAAGATTTAAGAACTTAAGAAAAATTCTACTCTATTTGGAATCAATTATTTATTGTTGTATTCTCGTGGGTATTTCGTTGGACAAGTCCATATAAGATTTATGGACTTGTAATAATGATTAGATAGAGTCCCAAGGGACAGTCCCAAGGGGCAGTCCCAAGGGGCAGTCCCAAGGGGCAGTTTCGGCTCGTTTGGGGCAAGTTTTGGAAGAATTGAGTTGATGAAACTGGGCTTTCTGCAATTGACTTGACTTCAAAAGCTCATATATTCCAATCTAAACGATTTTAAGATGAGGTTTGATGATAATGTATCCCTTTGAGTCTATTTTCTCATGGTTCAAATCATTTTGTCATTCCGACATATGAGCACGAAGTTATGATCGTTTTACTAAAAAGGTAGCAGAGTAATTTTTTTGGTCAGCAGAGTGTTGTAGGTTGCAGTGCTACAGCCACGGGGGTGGGGAAGTGGTGGGGGAGGAGGACACGCAAGATGCGGCAACAATGTTTTTTTACTGCCAGATAGTTTTTCATATTGTAAATAGAGCCTTTCGTGGTATCGATATTTTTCTTTAATTTTTGAGCATGAGAGCTCGGTATTGAGGGGTTTTAATATTTTTTTTCATCAACCACGTTGGGATAAGTGATTCTAACTCACATTTATCATCAAGTTAAGGCTATTTTATTTATTTTAATATAAAATCAAGGATTTGGGACAAATCAAGTGAGAAATGAAAGAAAACCTAAGAATGGAGAATTGTTGATTTAGGCGTACTAATGACATCAAAATGAAATTTTGATTATAGATTTGAATTCCATGATTCATAGATAGTCCGGATCCGATTTTAATTTTGGTTTTTCATAAAGTGATTCCTAGTTTACTTTTGTTGACTTTTTGAGATTTTTTCAAAGTTCAAAACTTTATTGATTTAGATTGCTTCCTTTAGTACTTTTTGACATCCTTAAATAATATTTGGCTAGGTTTTAGGTAATTAGAGGTGAACAAAGGAAAATGCGTGATTTGGGGTTTAAGACTAGCCCATAGAAGGTAAGTATTTTGGTTTACCTCAACTTGAGGGAATATTTTTTAAATATGTTATGTGTATGGGAATGACGTATATGCGAGGCACGAGCGTATATGCGGGCACCAAGGTTAATCATGCTCGAGGTAGATTTTAGGTTTCATTATGCCTTATTTTGGTATATGCTTTACTTGTGATATGATTTAATTGTCAGTATAATTACAGAAACTCTCTTAATTATGCTAAAATGTATGTTAGGGCTTGAGGTGCCTTGTTGATCATAACAAGATATTTTTGACACGACATATTACATGCTCTATTCATGAGATCTTTTAACAGTTGAATGACTATTTGACATTCTTATTAATATTAGAAATCATGCCTAAATCGATGATTCTTCATTTGGATATTATGACTCATTCTCGATATGTTGAGCTAATTGATTTAGCCGTATTCATATAGTACTCTCAAGAGTATACATCTAAATATTATTTCTTATGTCCTTGTGCACCATACATGCATTATCTCACATGCATATATTTCTGCATGTGGATACAACTATACAAGCTAAGTTAGGACACAATGGTACATTCCGTGCGGATTGATATGCTTTTGGTACTCTGAGATACTTTGGCACATTCAAACATATGAGCGGATTGATGACTGATTTCGAAGCTATTGAGTAATTTGGTTGGATCGGGTCGCAAGTTGTAGCGACATTATGATTGGATCGGGTTTCACGTCACAACCGTATTATGTTTGATTTCGAAGCTATTGAGTAATTTATTTTCTAATTTTTATAATTTGAAACTCAATAATTTAAAAAAGCTAAAATCCCGCCTCAGAATATAACTTTGTACCTTAGGAACAGGGGCAGAGCTAGTATGCAGAATACGGATTTGGTCAAATCCAGTAATTTTACTTCAACCCTTGTTTTTATCTTAAAAAATTCATTACATATATATAAATTATTAATTTTAAACTTAATAATTTTAAACGGACTACAATTCCGAGTTCACAAACTTCAATCCTAGTTGTGCTCAGGACAAACAGAAAATGAATGACTTATTTTGAAATCTAACATATGGATAATTCCAAGTGTTTTATTTCTTTAAAACACATTCTTGCTTTCCACGTGTATTCTTGGTCCACCAGGCACCAGCATTATTACATCATCACATCGTAACAGATAGTCAACACAACTACGGTTTTCTCCGTCTTATGTTACTTAACCTTGTGTGATTTATATGATTTGATTAGTTAATCAATTACGTCTACATTTCAAAATAGTTAAGTTACATCTAAATCATTTCCATATATTCCACTTTATATAGATTACTTTCATTATAACACTAAATAATTTACCTAAATGAAAATTAAGAATTCTCTAAATATTGAACTCATCCCTGCATGGATATTTATTAATCCCATCTAGTTCATACACCTATATAAATTATTGTATTCAGTCCGATTATGTTATCAGTTAAGTATACAACGATTTTCGAAGATTTAGTTTTTTCTTTCTATATAACTTTATTACGTGTATGTTTAAATCTATCTATACTCAGTTGCGGAGGCGGAAAATTCGCGAACGGAGTTCAAAAATAAAAAAGTTGAAAAAGATCATAGCTAGTGAGAATTGAACATATGGTCTTACAAAAGTACTGAATCTCAATGACCACTAAGCTACACTTTTGGGCTGTGTCAAAGGGATTCAAAATTTAATATATAGAGGTAAAAAATAGATTTTGTCTTATATATACAGTGCAATTTCGGCGAAGGGGGTTTGGGTCTCCCCCCCCCCCCCCCNTAGTCGCATCTAAGCAGGGGCGGATTTAATGTATT
Organism: Nicotiana knightiana; assembly: GCA_005239525.1. Taxonomy (NCBI): domain Eukaryota; kingdom Viridiplantae; phylum Streptophyta; class Magnoliopsida; order Solanales; family Solanaceae; genus Nicotiana; species Nicotiana knightiana. The sequence continues at coordinate 172,737 of ML401691.1, forward strand.
GTCGACGGGTTTAATTGAACTCATAACTTTCAACACTAAGTAAAAATTTCATTAAAGTTGTAAAATAGTAGATATGAACCCATAACTTTAAATATATAATGGGTTCAATACTAAAAACTTCAAAAGTTAAACTCATATGATTCAAATCCTGAATCCGCATCTGCATGTAAGAAGGGTTATCCACGGTCAGCACATGGCCAAGTGATTTAGGCAACATTCCCTGATTTTATCTTCAATTTGTGCTAATCAACGAGTCTTGCATGGCCTACAAATTCATTTTACAGTTTTACTGGGCATTTGGACATGAGAATTGTAAAATTTTAAAATATGGTGGAAAATTTTTTTAAGTGAAAATGGTATTTGAAATTTGGAGTTGTGTATGAACATGAATATAATTTTGGGTTGTTTTTAAAGTTTTTGAAGTGGAGTTAACGCGAGGATGGAGGTTTGAAGATAAACCTTAGAGTCTAAAGGGTTCAAATTGAGTAGAACCAAAACAGAATACTTAGAATGCAAATTCTGTGATGGGACCCATGAAGCGGACGTAGAGGTAAAGCTTGATGCTCAAGTTATCCCCAAGAGAGCGAGTTTTAAGTATCTCGGGTCTATTATCCAAGGTAACAGGGAGATTGACGAAGATGTCGCACATCACATCGGAGCGGGATGGATGAAGTGAAGGCTCGCTTCCGGTGTTTTATGTGATAAGAATGTGCCGCTAAGACTTAAGGGTATATTTTATAGAGTGGTGGTTCGACCGGCTGTGCTGTATAGGGCGGCGTGTTGGCCAATCAAGAACTCCCACGTGCAGAAGATGAAAGTAGCAGAGATGAGGATGTTGAGATTGATGTGTGGGTGTACTAGGAGAGATAAGATCAAGAATGAAGTTATCCGAGACAGAGTGGGAGTAGCCTCCTTGGAGGACAAGATGCGGGAGTCGAGGCTGAGATGGTTCGGACATGTTAAGAGAAGAAGCATTGATGCTCATGTTCGGAGGTGTGAGAGGTTGTCCATGGCGAGTTTGAGAAAGGGTCGAGGTAGGCCTAAGAAGTACTGGGGAGAGGTGATTAGGCAGGACATGGCGCTGCTTCAACTCACTGAGGACATGACCCTTGATAGGAGGGTGTGGAGGTCGAGGATTAAGGTAGAAAGTTAGTGTGTAGTTGTTAGTTGCTCACCGATAGTCTTAATAGTACGCATGTCCCTTCATACTCTTAGATTTTTATTACGTTATGTGATTTTGTTCGCCTCATATATTGTATTCTCTGTTGCTATTATTTGGTACTACTTATCATTTATCTCTTCCTTTTTCTTTTATCTTCCCTCTTTCTCCCTTTCCTGCTTTCCTCTTCTTCTTATTACACTTCCTGAGTCGAGGGTCTACTGGAAACAACCTCTTTACCTGTTAGGTAGGGGTAATGTCTGCGTACAGACTACCCTCCCCATACCCCACCTGGTGAGAATATCCTGAGTTTGTTGTTGTTGTTGTTGTTGTTGTTTTTGAAGTTTTGTGAGTGATTTGAGTGAAAATTTTGAAAAATATATTTTTGGACTTTTTCAAATTTTTGAAAATTTTCAAAATACATCTTCAAGTGAAAATTGAAAATTTTATGAACAAACGTTGATTTTGAAAAAAAAGTAAAATCCTTTTGAAAAAAAGAAAAAAAATTCTTATGTCCAAACGGGCTCTTAAAGTCTTATGAACATGTTTGTTGTGGATATGTTTGGTCTTTAAAAGGCCAATATTTACACTCGTGTAACATTTGATTTCATATTAAATAGTAATCGAACAAATAATTACAATGATAGCTAAAAATTAGTATGACATGACATATATAAGTTTAAAAAAATTAAATTATTGATATTATTAAAAATATAAAATAATATAATATAGTCGAGTACTAATGAATGAATCATATACACTATATATCCACAGGTCGAAAAGTCTAAAGAATAATGCGACAGGTAACGTAATATATGTGAACAAGTTGTACATTTAATAGCCACCGAATTAAATAATATTAATTTTTATACCATACAAAATTTGGCTGGATAATGACACCTAACATTAATCAATGATTGTGCTTAAAATAGAAAAATAATATCTCTACCCACTTTCATTTCCCTTCAATTCTTATCTAGTTTATCAACTGCTCTCCTTTTTTGACTTCTTGAATGAGCAAACTATAATGTGAATAAATCAATTCATAATTAATTTACTTTGCCTAGTTCAGAACAATAAACTAGAGGGAATTTTAATAATCTCAAGAAAATATAATAGGAACACTTTTATTAGTAGTTCTTAAAAGGATAATATTTTTATTATAATTGGCCTTGTTTTATCAGTCTCTATTTCTTATTTAAGGGTTCTTGGTTGAAAAGCAATCACTTGTGATGACAGCAAAAGAATCAATCATACCAAAACCAAAAACCCCAACTCAATTTTATTTTTCTTCCAAGAAGTAAATATGCAATTCTTTTCATCATTATGACCAACTAAAACCAGAAGCTGTCACATTCAAAGCCGACCCTTTAGAAAGAAAATAAAACGATATATATATTTTTTTGGTAAAGATAGTGTTAGAGGCTTGAAAAAGGGTGGAAGGGATCAAAAAGGGGTTTCTTTTTCTATTGTGACTTCTTGAAAAATTGTGTGTAACCTACACAAAAACAAGATTGGACATCGTGGGTTTTGCAGTTGTTCAGTTTTTGGCTAGAAAAAAGACATATTTCCTCTTGTCATTTATAAAGCAGTTTTCTTGATAAAAATACTTTCTGAAAATACATAAACCCAAAGAAGAGGGGATGGAGATGATTAATTATCAGCTTGGAATGAGTTCTTATCAAGATTCTTTAAAAGTTCTTGAGGCTGATATTCAGCATGCCAATACTCTGTAAGCTTTGCTTTCTAAAGACTTTGATTTTTTTTTTTTTGCTTTCTTGGTATCAATTTACTATTAGTGCATATTGATATGCTTTCAGTTTTGGATAGTTGCTTTCATAATAAAGGCCATGGTTCTGCTATTATGTAATTGGAGGTTGATAACAGTTACTTAATTAGTTAGGGGTTTGTATTATCCTTTTTGGGCTATTGATGCTTTATTGTGGCTCTACCAATGGCAAGCCAATAATTTGCCTGACTTTGGTGTTGGAGGTGTGAGAGCCTGTTTTTAGCTTCAGAAATGGTTTATTTTTGTTATTTCTCTGGAAAAGGGCGTTCCCCCAGACTCCACTTGTGGGATTACACTTGGTTTGTTGTTGTTGTTGTTGGGAAAAAGGTAAGCCTAATTGCTTATTTATATGGTGCGTTAGAAAAGATAAGATTTAATGATTATTAGTGTTTCTTTTCACTTTGCTTTTTGGGTCATACTTCAAGGTTGTAACCCCTGATGGAAATTGGGATTTAAAGGCATTTTCTCCAGCATATTCAAGCTTGCACCTTTTGGCATTTGAAGCACCCTTTAGTATCAAATTTTTGTGCATTGTTTCTTCCTGTCTTGGATTTTTGCTCCTTAAAGGGTGGGGTTTGGGGGTAGGGAACATTGGACATGATGATGATTTTGCGGCTGAGAGATTTTAATTCTTGTTTCTGTCTACTCAGAATTCATTTGGTCTTGAACTGATTTGCTGGTTTACAGGGCTGCTGCAATTCCAAGAGAGAAGGGAGGAACGCGTCTTCAAATGAAACTGGCATACAATGGATTAGCTCCTGTGTTGCTGTTTTTGCTCCGTTGGATAGATAGTTCGTGCACATGCTTGCTTCCCGGTTATCTAAATCTCTTTCATGTCCTCATTTACAAGGTTTGGCCGCTGTTTCTCTTGTTTATTCTGAGTTCGTTTTTCTTTCCTTCTTTTGGCAACTAATCGTAGTTCCATTCATGTACGGGTATGCATTAGAAGAGTCAATAGGTGTGTAATGTGTAAGTAAAAGGTCACATGCCAAAGAGGAATCATGAAACTCCAATTTGCTTCTGGATTTGCAGAATATTCAATGTTTTTATTTTCTGCACTTTATTAGTGACAACAACAATATTAATACATAATATTATCATGTAGTGGAAGCAGTCTTAGGTAACTTTTTACCTGCTTTTGTCAATTGTCTAACATTCCCTCTCCTTTGGCAGGTACATACAGATGGGAGACCAAAGATATCCAGACACGGAAGGAGAGCAACTATTAGTGACTTTTATGGTTCGTTGCTCATTCTCTTATTATCCAATTAGTTTCTTACTCGTTTTAGGAACAGGTTCCTTACCTTAATTGTGCTTTAACCTTTGCCCTTAATAATGATAAAATTGCAGGTGTTATACTTCCATCACTACAGCAGTTACATTCTAACTTGGTGGAGCTGGATGAGACAAAAGTTGTAAATCATGGCATGGAAATTTCTCAGAAGAAAGTGAAAGGAGACTCTAAATTTGCCAACTTCGAAGCTGAGAGAGAAGATGAATGCGGAATATGCTTAGAGCCTTGTAACAAAATGGTCTTACCGAATTGCTGCCATTCAATGTGCATTAATTGCTATCGTGATTGGTAATGTACCTACATTTTCTTGAGAAGAAAGAATCATACCTACATTCTCTCTATTCATCTCTTTCACTATTTTGGGAACTTGGCTGAGAACGGTCTTGCTTTCTCAACCTTGCAGGAATACAAGATCAGAGTCCTGTCCCTTTTGCCGTGGTAATTTGAAGAGAGTGAAGTCAAGAGACTTGTGGGTCCTCACCTGCAATGAAGAAGTTGTTGATCCCGAGACTGTTTCCAAAGAGGATTTAGTGCGTTTCTATCTATATGTTAACAGCCTGCCTAAGGATTCTCCTGATGCGCTGTTCTTGATGTATTATGAATACCTAATATGAGATTAAGCATTTGAGATAAGTAGTGTACAGATAGAGAAAGCAAACCTTCAAATGTACATAAATTCTGGTGGGCGAAATTCTCCTAAATTTCATAGAGAAATAACCACCTCCATTATTGTCTTTGTCGTGGCGTTTAAGCCAGCTTCATGATCAATAAAAATTCTCCAATATTATGTCCCAGAGCTCCTTACTTACAATTTTTGCATCAAGTACATCGAATATATCACCTTCTATGGATGGTTAGTGCATAACCTTTACTTCTGATTGATGGCAAATTATACATTCTTTTATGTACAGTTTTTGTTAAATCATTGGAAGTATGTTCTATGTAAAATATGCATGCTTCCTACAATTTCTATTGTTTAGCAGTGCAGGTAAAACAACATTATAGAACAATATCATGTTGAAGGTGGGGATTGAAGGTAAGATAAAATTTTGGACAGATAGTTGGATTGAAACAGGGAGATTGAAGGATGAATTCCCTACTCTCTGCAGTTTAACCCTGAACAAAAATGTTTATGTTTGATGACTGTTTTGTCAACTATGAATGGCATCTAAAGTTTAGAAGAAACTTTAATGATTGGGAAATCCAAGATATCAGTCACCTTTTGATGCTTTTGCAGCCAATTTCTCTTTGATGACAACAGGATGGACTCTAAAACTTGGCTTGCTAGCAGCAGTGGCTTCTTCTCTATTAAAAGTTTCTACAATCTTCTTCCAAAGCTCGATAGTAACTGGGACAACAATTGGCTTTGGAAGATGACATGGAGGACAAAAACAACACTACCAAAATGCGCTGCTTTGGTTGGAATGCTGTCGAGGGAGCATGTCTTAGCCAAGACAATTTGCAGTGAAGAGGATTCTCTATTTGCAGCAGATGTTACTTGTGTGAAAACTGAAAGAATCAATCAGCCATTCAAACATCTGTGGTGTTTACTGGGTGATGCCACAAGAATATCAAATGCTTACTGTCAGATTGGCAAGGACAAAGAATTGATAAAAGACTAAAGCAAGTTTGGGAGACCATCCCCTTATGCATCATGTGGACCATTTCTCTTGAGAGGACTAGCAGATGTTTTGATGGGATAGAGTAGCATTCTTCTTCTGTAAAGTAAAAATGTTTACAAAACTTGCGTTTTTGGTGTAAGAGCAATTTTCTGGAGTGTCTAGCCTATATACGGGTAAAACCACAAAAAGCTATTGAAACACTCAGCAAAGGTAGAGTATATTTACAATCCTTAATTAAATTACCACATATATCAACTGGTACATGACATTACAGGTGCATTTACAATGTCAGCTTGGTTGAAAACATTTATTGTACTCCACAAATGTTGTCTATCTGCTAATGATAAAAGAGGTAATCTGCCTATCGTAAAGTTTCTCGTTCTTGCAATGGAAGAAACATCTCTTAGAATAACTCCTATTATTATCTCGCTCTCTAGATTGGTCCGGAGCGGTATTATTTGCTAGCTTACATTGAGTCCATCTACATCCCGCTCCTACTTTTGACCAGCTCGCTAAAAGATGGTTGACAGAAGCCTTGATTGAGAAAAAGATCAGTGACTTTCTGATTCATTGCTTCTGTAAGATGGATACCATCCCAGCTGATAAATTTGCTAGGATCGTTGCAGCTGACAGTACCAGGTGAGCCACACAACGAATGCAAGTTGAAGTTGAGCGGTCCTCCTGTAGCTCCACAGCAAGGTTTGAAAGCTTCCTCAAATTGGTACTTCTTTAAGTTCATCAGAATTGTTAGATATGCATTCCAGTAATCAGCATATAAGATATGACAATTGGGATATAATCTACGGAATCTTTCCAATCTCCTTTGCAGGATCTGGTTGTGGACCATTACTGCTGTGTTGACAGCTGCTGCACATCCCATATGATCAAGAGCAGCTTTCAGTGGACATAATGAGATATGTAGTGGGAGGCATCCTATTGGTGGTAAGCCTTGAACTACAATGTACTTTGCTCCGCTTCCCACCAATGCCTATACATATAAACACTGTCTACTTAGCATTGCTGTGATGTCAGATATCCGTGCTGCTATTATTCTTTAAAAAATGCTTATTTTGGAAAGTTAAGGTGTTTGGCCAAGCTTATGAGAAAAAATGCTTTTGAGTAGTAGCAAAAATTGTTTTCTGCTCCGGGGAAGAGGAAGAAACAAGTAGTTTTGAGTAGTAGCAGAAATTGTTTTCTTAAGGACAAGAATACCTTTACCATGCGTCTCATGTCGAGGACAATATACTTGCTATCCTTAGCTTAGCTACTGTATTACTTAGATACTTTGATGTTTGGAATTGTAGTGACCTGATGGTAGGAGTAGTTATATTGTACACTTAGCTTAGACTCCTAGTGTAGCTGAATTTTGGAGGTAAATGGTCTGCATTTACCTGGCTTTGTAAAGATATTTTCTGATTAATAGAAAGTCTGTTTAATCCAAAAAAAAGAATACCTTTACCATAAATTTATATTTACCATCCCCATAATACAAACAAAATCTAACCTCATGCGTTTTCAACAATACATATATGACCAAAATCTCATGAACTTGTTCCTTCTCTATGTAATTTTAGTTTTTACACTTTAATTAAATGAAATAATTTTTGAAGTCTCATAATAAACATTTTAAATCATTCGTCTATTATATTCATAGTAATTGTAAAGTGAATCTTTAGCTTTATGACTTTTTAATTTCACACTCAAAAGCACTTTTGTAAAGATTGGCCACAACAAATTGTTCTTATAAAGCGCATTTCAAATGATTTGGCCAAACACAAACTACTACTTTTGCTAAAACGGCATTTGACAAAAGCACCTTTCAAAATGAGCAGATTTGAAAGTTTGATCAAACATACTTTAATACGAATGCATAAATAGTACTATGTCAAGGTTTTTAGTGAAACACTTTGCATTTGCATACCTCGATTAGTCTGCTAACTTGATCGACAGACTGCTGTGTGAGCCAACGTGTAGGTAAAGAGGACCCTTGTATACGAGCGTAGTCACTAACGCCAACAGAGCCTATCCAGAAGAGTGCATTCTCCAATTCAGGCTTGCAACTTTTTCCAGTTTTATCTGTACATCCCATCTGCTGCTTCATCTTATTGAACCAATCGATCTGAGTTTGAAAGTTCAAGGGTATTCCTTTCCAAAATAGGTTAGTAATATTTTGCATAGAGAATTTCTCTTTGGGAAGAATTGTTGATCCACCTATTGCAAAATTGACCCCAGATGTGAAATTTATAGAGGTACTTTGGAAGGGTGGCAAATGTGGTAGATTAAGAGCATCACATAGGAAATCTACCACCAAATGGCCATCACATAAACCATTCTTCGATTTTGCTGAAATGCTCGTGCTTTGAGTGAAATTTACCTTGAGACCACCCACTAATTTAGCATTTCCGGTATCAGTGTAGGAATCTCCAAAAGCATAGACCTTGTGGAAGCATCCTATATAGTTATTATGCTTAGTGGAAGTATCTTGAGCAGGGGAAGAGTTACCTGTTATAAAATAAAATAACTGTACGTCAGAAAAGGCTTCAAGGCATGAAAATTTAAAACCTGAATTTAAATTTCAATTAAAACTAAATTTTAAGAAACTGAAAATACACAGTCTTTAGGGTGTGTTTGCTATGAGACAAGTCATTTTCTAGAAAATATTATCTGGTATCCGACTTATTTTCTCGTGGAAAAATACTTTCTGGTATTTGGTTGGAGAGTAGAAAATACTTTCCCAAGTGTTGGTTAAAATAATGATAGGAAATTAAGAATTCAGACTTATTTTTGCCTTTGCTGGGCGGCAAGCGCACTCATATATATAACTATGTAACATGAGCAAGGGAAGAATTACCAGGCTTGGTGGGAAATTCATGGCTGTTATTTTGAGGTGGGAATGAATTACCAGGCTTGGTTGGAATTTCAAGGCTGTTATTTTGAGGAGGGGAAGAGTAACTGGGAATTTCATGGCTGTTGTTTTGAGCAGGGAAAGAATTTCCAGGCTTGGTTGGAGTATTTTCATGGCTATTGTTATGAGCAGGGGAAGAATTACGACCAGGGTTAGTGGGAATGTTTTCATGGCTATTGTTATGAGCAGAGGAACAATCACAAGGGGGCTTGTAATGAGCATATGAAAACGAGAAAAACAGGCACAAACAGAAGAATAGGGTAAGAGGAAGATGTGGGTACAACATAGTTGGTCCTTTTTGTTTTTTTTTTTGGGTACTAAGTTTGTTTTATTCTTTTTCTTTTTTAGTCAATAAGTTTGTGTTATTCAAGTGAGGTCTGCTAACTAGCAAGAAAGCTATTTATAATAAACCAGTTTAAATCTGTTTGAAATAAGAGGCTAATTTTGTAGAGGGCCTCCTTTGTTATAGAGAACCACAGGTAGTCATTCTTTTAGGCACTACCTACCAACAGACCACAACAAAATGTCATGAGCTATGAATATGAGTTAAACTAGGATCTCACTCTCTCTCCTTCTATCTCTCATTATCGTGTATCCTTAAAAATCATCATATATCCACACAAAGACTTGAGTAAAATTAAATTATTAATATATCCTTCAAAAGCTAAATGGCTTTATTACCCTCCAAATCAATAACATATCTGTACAAAGATGTAAATATACAAAGAAAGACGACGTGGGACATGTTTTAATGAAGGGCTAGCACCTATTACTATTATTGTACTCTTTCAATGACATGGAATTCAAAAATAAGTTGTCAATTAATTTGAACTGAAAGCAAATGAAAAGGCAACTCCAATCATTTATGTTGAAACAGTAGGAAAAAGAAGATCCAAGTCAAATTTCTTTTACTTCATTTTGTTTTAAAAGTTTAGTTAATCTAGAAGAAATATGTTTCGCCAAATTGAAGCCTCACATCAGTGATCCTTAAATCCTCATATCGAGTATCAGTAGAACAAAAAGATATTGTATACTTGGGGATTTGTAAGGTACATTTTTTTGCTTGCACTCAAAAGGTGGGATAGTAAGTTTTTGACATCCATTTTTTATTTTTCTCTCCCTTTTCTTCCATTTGAAGAAACTAATTGAAGGAGCAATTAATTACTCATAATATCATGAATCCATGAATGATCTCCGCATTTCTTCACACAATCCTCAACGCATAAAAATACTAATTAGCAACACTTTTATTTATAATAGTATGAGACTTAGAAACTGAAAATTTATATATATAAAAAAACTATCAAACAAACTATCTTTTTGTTTAAAAATGTTGGATGCAATTCATATTTGAGGAGTAGGTTGCTGGCTTCTGATGTTTCTTTAACTTAAAGTCACTACAAAGGCAGATCGATATTAAAAAAAAGGTTCCATGATGATAGAATTTGCACTACACAATTGGAACATGAATGATCGCATTTATACTAATCTGCAATTTGAGGTATATATCTTTGAAAGAGCATTATATATAGAATCATCCGACATTCATGAGGCACTTTTGCACCATTAGTCTTTTTGAACTTGAAATAGAATACAAACTTGAGTTGAAACTGTTAGAAGAAATTAAAAAGCCGTTAACGATAAGAAATATTCCGAGTCCACAATTTCCTTGTGCGTCTTTAAGAAATTTTAACCTCCTCACAAGTTACCAAGGTAATGGATTAAATCTTCCCAGTATGAAATGGAATAAACCTTCCTGCAACAGGTGGCAATACAAACTGCATGATACCAACGAACTCAAAGAACGAAGCAAAATCACACTTACGAATTTGAGAGAGAAACTGCGAAGTAGAATGCAGGATTTTCAGAAGGAAGTTCTGTATTTTCGAGTGAGTGAAAAGGAAGTCATGCCTCGAAATTTATAGGCTATTATCGAAAGAGGTGTGATGTCTGTTCAGAAAGAGGTGTCTGTTCAGAAGGGAAAAACAGCGTTCAACGTTGTGGATATTCCAGTTAATTTCGTTAATGAACTGACTGGCACTTAATTAATTCTTAAATAATTAATTAAATAAATTTTGTCAAAAAATTAATCTTATCGTTCATTTGACAAATCCGAAGCCGAAGCCAAAGCAGAGCCGAGCGACGACGACAGCGTGAGGCTTCATTCTCTTCAACTCCTTTTAAGAGCTCTAAAAAGTGATTCTATATTTATACATACAAGTGTAGTTGTCCCTCACCAATGTGGTACGGAGTTCATTTGTCATAAAGACAAAGCTCACTTGATTCAAAATTTTCATTTCCCTCCATTTTATTTTCCACCATTTCCCAATTCACACTTCTAGTCTTTAAGGCCCAATGACTTAAAGTCCAACAATCCCCCACATGAATGAGGAATGGCTGTAACAAGAATGAACATAGATGAAAGCTGTGTGATTTGCAAGTAAGGATTAATTGCATCTGGATAAGTAGGTTTTCCTTTGAACTTTCCGTAGTGAGCATATGTCGGATATAATCGGTCAATCCGTAGATTTGATATCTTTGAACCGTCGAACTTTAGTGTATACCTAGATAACCATATGTCACATAATCAACCCTTAACCGTCTTTTGGTTCTCATTGTTGTGTTCGTTTCAGCCATGAACACCACCTGGTTTTATAAGTGCGTAGAGAATTGGCCTTACAGAATTCTCATTGAAGCGGCTNGCATATTTGATAAATACCAAATCAAACTTAGGTAATCATTAAAGAACGTGTAAAGTTCTATCCTTGTTACTGAACATTGTCTTCATCACGAGAAGGGACCAAAGATTTTACTTTGACAATGTTGAACCGGTCAATCACAACTTTGTTGTGCTCCTTGAACCTAGATCTCGGAATATCCAAAATTCTAGGTAGAGTTACCGCCATGATGACTTGTCCTCGGCCATAGTCCGATTTCCTTAGATGATTTCTCAACTCCCTCTCTAGTTAGGCCTTTTGTAAGCGGATCCACCACATTATCCTTTGATCTTACATAATCAATAGTGGTAATTCCACTAGAAATTAGTTGTCTAACGGTTTTATGTCTTCGTCGTATATGACGAGACTTTCCGTTATACATAACGCTCCCTGCCCGTCCTATTAGCAGTCTCACTATTGCAATGTATGCATATAGGAGCCAAAGGTTTTGTCCAGAACGGGAATGTCTTCTAAGAAATTTCGAAGCCATTCATCTTCTTCGCCGGCCTTATCCAAAGCTATAAAATCTGATTCCATTGTAGAGCGAGCGATGCACGTCTGTTTGGAAGACTTCCAAGATACTGCTCCNAGCCATTCAGCTTCTTCACCGGCCTTATCCAAAGCTATAAACTCTGATTCCATTGTAGAGCGAGCGATGCACGTCTGCTTGGAAGACTTCCAAGATACTGCTCCACTGCCAACAGTAAAGACATATCCACTTGTGGACTTTTGTTTCTGTTGAGCCGGTTATCTAATTGCATCAGTATATCCTTCGATAACCGCATGATATTTAATGTAGTGCAAAGCGTATTCTTGAGTATATTCCAAATATCCCAGAACTCGTTTCATTGCCACCTAGTGATGTTTGTTAGGATTACTTATGAATCGACTAAGTTTACTTATTGCACAAGCTATATCAGGACGTGTACAGTTCATGATATACATTAAGCTTTCCAACACAAGAGCATAATCCAATTGAGACGTGCGTTCGCCTTTATTCTTTACAAGATAATGGTTTAAGTCAATTGGAGTTATTACACTTCTAAATTCCAAGTGTTTGAATTTTTCAAGTACCATTTTCACGTAATGTGATTGAGACAAAGNAAGATAATGGTTTAAGTCAATTGGAGTTTTTGCACTTCTAAATTCCAAGTATTTGAATTTTTCAAGTACCATTTTCACGTAATGTGATTGGGACAAAGCCAGACCCTGAGGAGTCCTCTGGATTTTAATTCCTAGAATTACATCGGCCACTCCTAAGTCTTTCATATCAAACTTACTAGCAAGCATTTGCTTAGTAGCTTGAATGTCGGCAATGTCTTTGCTCATTATTAGCATATCATCAACATATAAGCAAATAATGACGATATGATTTGGAACGTTCTTAATGTAAACACATTTATCACATTCATTAATCTTAAAGCCATTTGACAACATTGTTTGGTCAAATTTTGCGTGCCATTGCTTGGGTGCTTGTTTTAGTCCATAAAGGGACTTAACAAGTCGGCACACCTTCTTTTCTTTTCCCGGAACCACAAACCCTTCAGGTTGGTTCATGTAAATTTCTTCTTCCAAATCACCATTTAAGAAGGCCGTTTTTACATCCATTTGATGGATTTGAAGACTATACAAGGCATCTAACTCTATTAGCATCCGAATGGATGTAATTCTTGTTACCAGTGAGTATGTGTCAAAATAGTCAAGACCTTCTCGTTGTCTAAATCCTTTGACAACAAGTCTTGCCTTGTAATTTGTCAATAGTACCATCGTTTTTCATTTCTTCTTGAAAATCCATTTAGAACCCAAAGTTTTGTTACCTGGAGGAAGATCAACCAATTCCCAAGTGTGGTTGCTCAATATGGATTCTATTTCACTATTGACAGCCTCTTTCCAATATTGTGCTTCTGAGGAAGACATTGCTTCCTTGAAGGTTCGAGGCTCATTTTCTAGCAGAAAAGTCAGAAAATCTGGANATAATGAAGCATTGAGAACTAAGCGACATTCTTCTGAGTTCGCATTTTCTCATTGGAATTGGTGGAACGGTTTTCATGTAAATACTTGGGTGTGTCGTGTTGTATTTTTTCAGTGTGGAATCAAGGTATATTTTTGTAAGATTATGAAGAATTAGTTCTGAAAATTTTTGTGTATTTTATCACTTTCATGTACATGTATATATACAATTACCAAGAAATAAAAAGAATAATCAGAAAAATAAATATGTACACTTGTCCTATTCTAATTTGCTTACTAATAACAACATTATTCCTTTTAGTAACCAACTTATATTTCCTCACATGTTGTGCATATGAGAGAAGCTTCTAGACACCCTTTGATCAGATGACCTCTATTTAATCAATCAAGAATTGAAATCCTCCATGTGGCTCATCAAAATGACCGACCAAATATAACCTATACTTAGGTTATATCAAAGACCAGAACTTTGGTCTGAAACTCTTAGGTTATCTTCTTCTTCTTCCTCACATCATCTTCTTCCTCGTCTGCAATTAAATCACCATGAGTGTGAGATTTATGAGAGGGATTTTTCTCAACATCCCCCCTCAAGTTGGAGGGGAACTCGGTGACCCCTAACTTGCCCAAAATTTCTCGATGAAAAACCCCAGAAAGCGGCTTTGTAAAAATGTCTGCAAGCTGAGCTTTGGAGGGAACAAAAGAGAGAGTGACGAGGAAGGAGAGAAACTGTTGACACACAAAATAACAATCAATTTCGACGTGTTTTGTGCGTTCATGAAAGACCGGATTTTTGGCGATGTGGATTGCTGCCTTACTATCAGAATGAAGAGGAATTGGTAAAGTGATGGGTGCAGAGAGATCCACAAGAATCCGCACCAACCAGGTAAGCTCATCAGTAACCCTTCTCATAGATTGATATTCTGCCTCTACAGATGATAAAGAAATTGAAGCTTGTTTCTTTGATTTCCAGGAGATTGGAGCACCTCCTAGAGTAATAAAAAATCCACTAATAGATCTTCTTGAATCTTTTCAGGAAGCCCAATCGGCATAACAAAAGGCATGTAGAGAAAATGATGCCTCGGCTGAGAGAATAATCCCCTGTCCCAGAATGGAACTGAGATACTTGAGAACTCGTAAAGCAGCACAGAAATGGGACACACATGGCCTCTGCATATACTGACTGAGGGTAAGTACAACAAAAGAAAGGTCTGGCCTAGTATTTGTCAAATACTTTAGTTTTCCTACTAGATGACGAAACACAGTTGGATTTTGCAGCTATTCTCCATCATCAGCTCGGAGCTTGGAAGCAAGATCCAAAGGAGAACTAACTCGAGGCAAATGAGAGACATCAAACTCCTTCAACATATCTAAGGTAAATTTCCTTTGACTTACTATAAATCCTGCCTTTTCTCTCAAAATCTCCATACCTAGAAAATAGTATATACTTCCCAAGTTTTTGACTTTGAACTCAGCATCTAGAAAAAAATTTATGCCTTGAGTTTCCTCTAAATCATCACCTGTGATTAATATATCATCAACATAAACAGCTAGGATAGATATAAGTCCTCCTGTGCATTTAAAGAACAAAGAATAGTCGTTCAGTGATGATGAATATCCTTTAAATCTTAGAGCTCCTGCTAGCCTGACATACCATTGCCTGGATGCTTGTTTTAGACCATATAAGGATTTTTTCAAGGGACATACATGTCTAGGGCTAGGAGGATCCAAACCTGCTGGGAATCTCATATATACCTCTTCCTGTAAGTCTCCATGCAAGAATGCATTGTTAACATCTAGCTGCGAAACACTCCAACCTTTTTTGACTGCAACAGTAAGTAGACACCTTATGGTTGTCATCTTCACCACAGGTGAAAAAGTCTCACTGTAGTCTATTCCTTCTCTCTAAATATCTCCCCTGACCACTAACCTTGCCTTTAGTCTTTCAATTCTGCCATCTGATAAGTGCTTCACCTTGTACACCCATTTACAAGGTAAAGCTCTTTTGCCTTTAGGCAACTCAACTACAACCCAGGTGTGGTTGTCTTCTAGAGCTTTAATCTCTGTATTCATGGCCTCTATCCACCCTGGATGTTGGCAAGCCTGGCAAAAAGTAGAAGGTTCTGTTAATGTAGATAGTGACTGCATTACATGCTGATTATTAGGTGAGAGGGAAGAAAAATAGTATTCAGTAGGCTGACAGGGTTGAGAAAAACAAGTTGTTGCTAAATCTGTGAACACAATACTGTTACACACAAAACCCTTTAGGTAGATTGGATGTGTGGACACTCTTCCTGATCTCCTTAGTGCTACAGGCTCTTGGGGATATAGAAATAGGTGTTCTGGTGTGTGATAACTCTAGGCTAGGAGAGGTTGGAGTTGATGATTGTGGGGAAGCTGGATGATGATAGGAAGAATGAGTGGGACTGGGTGATTGTGGCAGAAAAACATCTGTTGTAATGTATTCTGGATCAATAGGTTGTGTTTGTTCCTGGGATGTGGTGGTTGAATAGGTAGGTTCTGTGATGAAGGGTGAAGTTGGGAAAATAAGATGGTATGTTGTGTTGTTTTCTGCAAAAGGGAAATGTGACTCATGGAATGTCACATCTCTTGACACAAAGACTTTCCTTGTGGATAGGTCCAACAACTTGTATCCTTTCTGTTGAAGAGGATACCCAAGTAAGATACACGTTGTTGCTCTTTCATCAAACTTCCCTTTTCCCTGTTTCAAGGTAGATACATAACATAGACACCCAAAATTTCTCAAATAATCATACCTAGGTTTGTGGTGAAATAGGATCTCATATGGTGTTTTTCCTTGATGAACACTGGAGGGAAACCTATTAAGAATGTGAGTGGCAGTTAAAATTGACTCACCCCAATATGACATAGGAACCCTGGACTGAAACATTAGACCCCTAGCAATTTCTAGGAGATGTCTATGTTTTCTCTCAACAATTCCATTCTGTTGAGGTGTTTCCACACAAGACAATTGGTGTAGAATACCTTGTGAAGCAAGAAAAGTTGCTTTTTGTGTCCCTTTTCCTAACTCCAATGCATTATCAGACCTTATTACTTTTACTTTTGTATTGAATTGTCTCTCAATCATGGATAGGAAAGATTTGAGCATAGGAAAGGCATTGCTCTTAGAGGATAGCAAGAAAGTCCATGTTCCTCTACTATAGTCATCTACAATAGTACGGAAATATCTGAAACCATTATAGGTACTAGACTTGTAAGGTCTCAATGTGTCTATGTGTATAAGATCAAAAACATTTCTGGACTTAATGGTGTTAAAAGGAAAAGGCTTTGTTGTTTCATTAGACTTAGGACAAACATCACAGATAAAATTAGACTTTGAGTCACAATGAATAAAATCAAAATGTTTCATTGCTGAAAATGGGACATGTCCCAACCTTACATGCCAAAGTCTTACATTAGGAACAACATTAATGAGAATAGAATCAGGAGAAGACACAGAATCTGAAATGGAATTTCTTCCTTTTTGAATAGAAGATACATTTCTACTGAATAGACCTTTAGATTTAAGACTACTAGGATCCAATATGTAAATTCCCTCTCTAACTTCACCAAAAGCTTGTGGACTCCTCATTGAAAGGCCCTACAACACACACCCAATAGATGTGAGTAAGACATCATATTTGAACTGAACACAAAACCTATGTACTGATAGCAGGTTGTATTTGAAATCTGGAACATGCAGGACATTGTTCAAGATATGACCTGGCAGAATAGGAACACTTCCTATGTGAGTGACAATTACCTTGAAAGAATTAGGTAAATTGATGTTCAAAGGATCAGGCAGTTGAGTTAGAGATAAGAAAGACTTGGGATCAAAACACATATGCTCTAAGGCACCTGAATCAATGATCCAGGTGTCAGATTTTAGGGTGGTGAATACTGAACCTGAGTATTTTAGAATAGTACCAGCTACTGGTTATTCCTGAATTTCCTGCTTGTGCCAGTTTTGCCTGCTTGTACATGTTTACCATCTCTGCAACCTGCTCCTTGTTAAGTTGTTGCCCAAAACTGCTGCGGTAATTTTCAGTATTTTGTCCTCCCTGGTTCTCATGCTCTTCATGCGTTGATACTGCATTTGCCTTTATCTTATTTTGATGATTCTTCTGATTTGTGAATTCAAAATCATTTGGAAATCCAATGATTCTGTAGCAATCCTCTTGAGTGTGCCCTGTTTTTCCACAATAAGTGCAAGATACATTTGGATTGTACCTTTTCTTTGCCTTAAAATTTTGTTGTGGTTTACTGAACCTATGACCTGAATTGCTGAGTTCTGTTCCCACTGTTCCTCCTCTTTGTGTTTGATTCCTAAATTTTTGAAAATTTCTCCCCTGTCCTGTCACCATAAAAGTTGCAAAGTCAGCTAAGAGTTGGGCATTTGGCTGTTTTGCATCTCCTGTTGCCATGAATGATAGTGAATCTGTATTGAAACTTGCATTACCATAAACCTCTCTTTGGTTCTCATCCTGTAGAAGTAGTGAATATGCTACATCTATGCTAGGCAAATGATTCATCATAAGTATGTTTCCTCTTGCCTGTGCATAGATGTCATTTAATCCCATTAGATATTGAATTAACCTTTGATCCTCAAGTGACTTAGTTAATTTTGACTTTCCTTCACAAGTACACACACATGAGCATCATATGACATTTAAAGCATCTAATTCATCCCACAATCATTTAAGCTTAGTCAAATAGGCTGCAATGTCACTGTTTCCCTGTACTAATCCTGAAAATTCCTTTTGCAGACGGTATAGCTTTGGCACCATTTGATTTTCCAAATCTTTGTTCCAAACTATCCCAAAGTTCCTTTGCAGTCTTGGAATATATCACTGTCTGCGATATCTTTTGAAAGTGCATTCAGAATTTAGGAAATTACCATGTCATTCACACAACTCCATTGTTCATAGTCTGAGGATCTCAGATCTGGAAGCTAGCAGGTTCCATTGATGAATCCCAATTTTTTAGCAAAGTGACAACAAAACAGACCTCCTCCATCCTGGATATCCTCTTCCATCAAACAAAGTGTTGACTAGAGTCATTCCAGGGGAGTCTGAGTTATTGAGGTGATAAGGGTGATTGATATCATAGGCAACACTCTTCGCAACATTGCTGGAATCTGCAGCCGCAGTTGCTTCTTTCATTTCTGTTCAGTGAAGATGAAGGAGAGAAAACGAAGATGATAATTAGATGATATAGTCTAGATGATTGTAGTGATGGATCGAGCTAGGTGCTCTGATACCATGTAAGATTATGAAGAATTAGTTCTGAAAATTTCTGTGTATTTCATCACTTCAATGTACATGTATATATACAATTACCAAAAAATAAAAAGAATAATCAGAAAAATAAATCTGTATACTTGTCCTATTCTAATTTGCTTACTAATAACAACATTATTCCTTTTAGTAACCAACTTATATTCCCTCACATGTTGTGCACATGAGAGAATCTTCTAGACACCCTTTGATCAGATGGCCTCTATTTAATCAACCAAGAATTGAAATCCTTCACCTGGCTCATCAAAATGACCGACCAAATATAACCTATACTTAGGTTATATCGAAGACCAGAACTTTGGTCTGAAACTCTTAGGTTATCTTCTTCTTCTTCATCTTCTTCCTCACATCATCTTCTTCCTCATCTGCAACTAAATCACAACGAGTGTGAGATTTATGAGAGGGCTTTTTCTCAACAATTTTGTCTTTGATATTTTTCATGATACACATAATTATCAATATGTTATATCCAAAGTGCTATTGGTTTAACAATTTATCTTTCTCATAGGACACGATACCAGCGTTGTTTCCTATTCAACACAGATAAATCTTTTAAAAATCTCGAAAGAGTGAATTTTCACACTATGTTACATCAGACTACTCTTATTTTTTAAGTTCCCTTGACAAATACTGTAAATGGTTTAATAGCTTAAAGAATAGAATTATACATAAAACTATGATGCATCAGCTGGAATTTTTCTTTAGACCAATAATCATCAATATGTTGTATCAGTTAAAGAATGTGACTTTTTCCTTCGTTTTACTGCTTGTATTTTGGGTTATTTTAGAGAAATTTTAGATAATGAGGAACGACTGAAATAAGTGTTTACTTTGTTGTGATTTACTATAATTATAGAAGCTTTTTCAGTAAGGCATTATTAATTTATAATACTTCTAAGATTTACTTAAAAGGAGATTTGATTAGTTTAAATATAACTTTTGTAGATGAAAATTAGTTTAATTGTCATGTTGCTTATTTTTCTATATGGACTAATTTATAAAATGATCACTCGATAAACTAACTAATATTTGTTTAACGACCGCGCGAAGCGTTACAAATATAAGTTGTTTAAAGTTTTTTTGTTATCATAAGAAGGCATTTTAGACACCAAGGACAGAAAATAATAACTGCCGCATCCATTCTCGTCTTGTGTGAATATTTTAATCAGTATTTTAGAAGACATATCTGGGGATTTTCCCGAGGCGAAACATAGTAAAAACGCATTGGGACGATAGGAGGACGAAAGTATCGCGAGGCGTAAGCTCTTTGTTCTGGGTGTATGTTTAGGCATTGGGTAAGTTTCTATTTTGGGTAAGCCTAGAAAATAATTCCAAATTAAAATTAAAATTGCTAAACAAGTCCTTAATTTAATACCAAAAAAATATATACTACTTATTACATTCTAAAAGTTAAACAACATAAAAATCAAAAGATTTTATTCTCAGCCCGAATTTTTATTCTTGCTCTTCGTCTTCTACCTGGTAAAGGAAAAATAATTAATTTGCAAGCTACTACAAAATAAAAATGCATCACACTTCATGATTTTCTATGATTCATCCCTTGTGATTGTAGGTTCCGTGTTTGTTTTTTTTTTTCCAAGTTATTTTGCTCTTTCAATTTAGTTTATAAAGTTTTACTCATTTTTTTAAAAGTTTGATTAGTTTTTGTAATGAAGCAGTTTTGATTATTTTTTTGTCAATTGCCTATTTAAATTAGCGTTTTAAGATGAAGCAGCTTTATGTATGTTCCGCTTGGTTTATATTTTCATGAAACTTTTAAAAGTTCTATGTAATTTTGTTTTATCTTTATATATATTTTAATATTTTTAATTAACAAAATATTAAAAATTAATGATTCATGGTCTTACGCCTCGCCCCATATCAAATAAAATGTCTTGCCTAGCGCTCGCGTCTTTTAGAATATTGGTTTTAAAAACTATGTTGTGTCATGTTTACGTTGATTGCACTTCACTTTCTGATAGTATGAAACATACTATTCGACTAT
Source organism: Nicotiana knightiana (assembly GCA_005239525.1). NCBI lineage: Eukaryota > Viridiplantae > Streptophyta > Magnoliopsida > Solanales > Solanaceae > Nicotiana > Nicotiana knightiana. Next base: position 193,514 of record ML401691.1, read on the forward strand.
CACCTTAGAAAAGACTCTGAAGTTCTTTCAACCATATGCCAAGAAAAAGAGGAAGAGAAACGAATATAAATGTCACGATCAAAAATTCAATTAGTCGTGATGACACCTATCCCAATTCGTTAGATAAGCGAATTAACAATAAATCACAACATAATGATAATGATAAGAGTCAAAAATGAAATAACTGAATTTATACAATTCCTCAAGGACTGGTAGTATAAATCATGAGCTTCTAAGACTTAGAGTTTACAAAGCTGGTATGAAACAAATGCATCATGTGAATACCTAATTTTTGCACCATTTAAATGCTCCTAAAGTTGTTAGTGTCAATTTTTCTTCACTCGTTATTTTCTTATATTTTTGTGCATTTTTAATTGAATTTCTTGTCATAAAAATACCAAAATAATTTTTCTATACTTTTCTCTTTGTGTGTGCACTTTTAATTGACTAATTATTTGATAAGTTAATTGATTTCTCATATAATTAATTCAATTGTTAGCTAATTTATTAGGTTTATTTTACTAGTTGGTATTTAGGTTAATTAGATTTTAGATAGGATTCAAGGAAAAGGGGTAAAATTGAAATGATTTAAGTGGCCAAAAATGAAATGGTTAATCCATAAAAAGGGCTGCCAGGGGAGGGGCAAAAACGACGTAGTTTGAGCACAAAACTACGTCGTTTTGGTTAAGTATTCAAGATCAAATCTCAGCCTTCTATTATCTTTGATCCAATGGCCCAGAATCAATTTTATTTGTCATATAAAAGGCCCTATAATCAGATTTTTTGGCCTTATTTAACATAACACAAACCCTAGCCCCCTCCCTTCTCTCCCACTCCTCCTCTCTAGCCGCCGCCCCTCTCCATGGCGGCACCACCGCCTGCCGCCGTCCAAACACCCTAAAAAATTCACCATTCCATCATCTCCCTCTCCTTTCTCCATATCTCCAAACCAAATCCTTCAAACCCCCATCAAATTCCACGAATTTTAGATCTAAGAAACCTTAGCCGCCGCTATTTTCCTCAAATTCGTGAAGTTCCGGCCACCACCACCCCACAATACTTACATCAATGGGTAGGGCTCTTCAATACCTACTTATTAATGTCAATCTCTCCCCAAAACTCTACCACCACCAGCCACCTCCGGCGACCAAAATCCGGCCAGCCACCTTCTACCGCGACCACCCAACTGTCCGAAGCCATTTTCTCGACCTAGACACGTTTTTTTTTGAGATAAAAATGCTAGTTTCGATGACCATGTGCCAAGGAAATTATAGTGGCATTTTATCTCAAAGAAAAATGTGCTCGAGTCGGCTTTCTCGTAGCGGACCCGAATTTGGTAAAACTCCTAATCCCCTTCTCTTTGTTTTAAATTTTCTGTTTTTCCTATTTGATTTGTTAGCTTCTTTAGGTTTAAGTTTTGATAATGATTGATTCACTACTTCGTATAGTATTTTTTCTGATTTCTATGCTTAGTTAGTTATGTTGTGATTAATTACTTCACTATAATACGTGTTTTTCCTAATCATAGATTTTTATTTTTTCCTTGGATTAATCATATCAACATTAGTTTAATTGGCTAAGTTTCAATGCTGAATTTTCAATTTTTATATTGGTTTGAATTGGTTAGTTAGTTTGATATTAGTTGTAAAGGTTAAAAGGCAAATGATGAGTGTAGGGTCCGTGTTTGATTTTATTTATACTATTTGGGGCTGTTTGGAGTACAATACTCCAAAATTCTGTCCATATTTGGTGAGGAAAGACTGTTCTTTGAACAAAAATCTGGCTTTGGACAGATTTTTGGATCATTTTGGACAGATTTTTGGCCAAACAAATCTGTTCCAAAAGTTCTTTTTCTCCTATATAAAAAGGAGGTCTTTCCACACTATAGAGGGAGATATATTGGACTCTTAAAAAAGAAGAAGACATCTTTGAAAAAAAAAATCAGCAACTAAAACACCTTTTAGCAAGCTGAAATGGTGTGCTTTGTGAGTAAATTTTAGAGTGCAAACCTTTAGAAAGGTACAAGTCTTCATTAGAACTGGTTCTAGGCTTCTTCTCCAAGGCTTTCGGGCTTTTTAAACACGAAACTGCTGCTATTTTCTGCTGTTGTTTGCTGCTGTTTTTTTTTTCCTACTGAGCTTCATTTCTTCACTGCTGTATCTATTTTCTGCAAACCAGGTATTTTCTTAAACTTTGCAATGCAGATTTTTATATTCAACAGATGAGGATATGGCTCTTTTTCAGTTCTATAGATATGTTTGATGTATGAATGTTCAGCATGTACATTTGTAATATTTGGTTGATCTTCCTTTTTTTTTTCTTTACATATACAACTCAAATAACGTTCTGTTAAGCTTACTTAGTTTAATGGAAAGATTAAAGACATCTTTTTTTTTAAATATGTTTGTTTAATTTAGGATCTTTTATGTGAGTTACCTCCAAGGTTCATGTATAATCATCCATGAAAGACTTCTAGCTTCAAATGTCTTGATGCTTTAAATCATAGTCAAAAATATGTTATAATATGGTTAGTCTCTTTAGCATTAAAGTGTTATCGTTTGTATATTTTTTTTTATATATTGAGTGGTGATTGTAATTATGAAAAATGGATTCAAATGCTTAAGGTGTTTATGTTACTAATGAGTTTGTAGTCTGATTGTTGCCATGTTAGTGTAAGTAAGTAGAAATATTAGGTTAGTTCTTAAGAAATAATTTGATTTAGGAGGTGAAAGAGCAAAGATAATAATTAGCATGAGAGTTTTTCCTTTTACGAAAAATGATTTTAATTTGGACATCATTGTGATGAGCAATTTGGGCTTAGAAGAATACTTGTCACTTTGTGTTGTATTTGTCATTGAGGCTCTTAATCAACACGGGTTAAACAAGCTAAAACTTGTAGGCTCAATGACAATAGAAGTAAGCGGGGGTTTTTTTTTCCTCAAAATCAATAATTTGTCTTTTGTTAAATAAAATAAGTGGCCTAAAACCATGAAGTTTAACATAAGCTTTTCCTGGGTTTAACGTCTCGCATTAGTTAAAAAAATAATTTTCAATGATGTCATATTCTGTTCCCTTTTTTGGTCGAATAAGTAATAAAAAAAAAGAGAGAAAAGGGGTTTAAGCACTTTTTTTTGTTATTAATTGGAACGCTAGGCAAATAGTAGGCACGTTTTAATAATATTCAATAGATTAATCGAATAATCTCATATCATACCTATTAATTTAGTCAATCCTTTGCTAAAATCGCGGATTCGCTTGCGTAGCATGATAATTGTTTTAATAATTTTCAATAATAATAATAATAATAATTTTCTCAAATGTAGTAATTTCTCAACAGTACTACAAATAATTGATTGTCATAATTTCGGATTCGCTTGCGAGGCGCACTTATGATAAATTAATTAATTATGTTATTCGATCATGCATTTGCTTGCGTAGCGTGATTATGAAAACGTTATATTATCCAAATCATTTTGTTTAATAACTCTAATAGTCAAGAAGTAAAAGCGGATAGGTAAAGCTTGAAAATCTTATAAATCACAGTTTGTCCAAAATTAATTCAAGCCGAGTTTAAGTCAACAAAGCGACCGTGCTAGAACCACGGGACTTGGGGAATGCCTTACACCTTCTCCCCGGTCAATAGAATTCCTTGCCCGGACTTTGCTTTTCGCAGACCAATAATAAAAGAGTTAAATCTTCCTTTGACTAGGGATTCAAATAAATGGTGACTTGGAACACCGAAAAAATCAATTCCAAGTGGCGACTCTGTAAATAAAATAATCCCTACTCAAAT